>PVIA01013796.1:0-30213 GCA_004024845.1 Tonatia bakeri
AGTGAGGAGTGCTGTATTTTACCTGGCAGAGTGCCTCCAGGCTCACCCGTGTTGTAGCACGGGTCGGAATCCCCTCCCTCAAGGCTGAATGATGTTCCATTGTGTGGATCATGAAACCCATGTTCCGCTTTTCCTTTCATTCATCGACAGACACTAGGTTTCCTCTCTTGGCTCTTGTGAATAAGGCTTCTGTGAGCACGGGCGTGCAAGTGTCCGTTTGAGTCCCTGCTTTCAGCCTTTGGGGAGCCCGTTAAGTCTCAGTGGAGCCGCTGGGTCACACAGTAGTTGCATTTCTAGCTGTTGGCGGCCGCCAGGCTGTGGTCCACAGCGGCCGCATCCTTTTATGGTCCCACCATCAGGGCCCAAAGTTCCAGTTTCTCACGTCCTCGCCAGCACGTTGTGCTGTTTTCTGGGTGTTTTTGTTTTTTAATGGAAGCCATGCTAATAGGCACAAAGCGGCCATTTGTGTATCTTCTTTAGAAAAATGTCTGTTTAAGTTCTTTGCCCATTTTGAGTCAGTTTGCTAGGTTTTTCATTGTTTGTTAAATTGTAGGAGTTCTTCATATATTTTGGATGTTATCACTTTGTCAGACAGGTAATTTCTAAGTATTTTTTCCCAGTTGTGTGGGTTGCCTTTTCACTCCAAGAATAGTGGCCTTTGATGCACAGAAGTCTATTGATTTTGATGTGGTTCAATTGTTGCCCGTTCGCAGGTTTCATATTCAAGGAATCATCGCCAAATCTAGTGCCATGAAGCTTTTCAACCCATGTTTTCTTCTACGAGTTTTATGAAAGTTTTAGCTCTTGGGTTTAGGTTTTTTATCTATTTTGAGTTACACGTTGTATATGGTGTACAATATAGGTCCAGCTTCATTCATGGGTGTGTACTAGCACCGTTTGTTAAAAAGACTGCCTTTCCCCCACTGAGTAGGCCTGGCACCTCTGTTGGAAATCATTTGACCACAAATGTGGGAGTTTATTTCTGGGTTTTCTATTCTGTTTCACCGATCTGCTTGTCTGACTCTATGCCACTACCGAACCGTTTTGTTCACTGGAGCTTCGGGAGGCCTCCGACTCTGTTACTCCTTTTCAAGATTGTTCTAGCTATTGGGGGCCCCTTGAGGTTCCCTGTGAGTTTTGGGATTTTGATGGGGATCACATTGAAGCTGTAGATTGCTTTTGGTAGTGCTGACATCTTAGCGATATTAGGTCTCCTCATCCGTGAGCACAGGATGTCTGTTTATTGTGTCTTTCATTTCTTTCAGCAACGTTCTGTATATTTCAGAGTGCAGGTCTTTTGCCTCCATGGTTAACTTTATTCCTAAGCATTAAATTGATTTAAAATGATACCAGTACTAATGGGATAAATTCTCCTTGTGAAAAAAAACATAACATTTAAAATAAGGCAAAAGTTCCCTTTTGGTGTTACCACCCAGATCCTGGTCCCGCCCTCAGCGTCCTGGAGGGAAGTGCAGTTACCCTGGAGAGGAAATCTTCTTCTGGTCCTTTGCTCTGTTGGTGCACCCCAAGCACTCAGCTTTGCTTGGCAAGTCTTGCTTGCATCCTTCAGCAATGGATCTTGGAGAACTTTTCTTGTTTTATGAAGATCGACTTTATTCTTTCAAATGCTTGTACTATGTTTCATACGTGACTATACTGCATTTTATTTTCCACTTCACTCAGTGGTTTCTAATAGCGCCTGTTGGAACATCCTTGGCTTGCCTTCCTGGGCACAGGTATGACAGGGTCTCTGGGGCTGAAGCCTCTGTGAGAAATTTCTGGGTTACGGAACTGGTGCATTTGTATTTGCTGGCTGTTTGCCAATGTGCCCATCCACATATAATACACCAATGACCCAGCTCCCAGCCATGTCCAAGAGGAGCTGTTTCCACACTCTCAGCAATACTTGAATTTCATCATTTGAAAAATATTGCTGATATGGGTGGAAATGGCACATTGTTGTTTGAATTTGCACTTCTATGGTTATTTAATAAGGCTGAGCAACATCTTTCTCTGTATTTATTTTACCACTGCATTACCATTTCTGTAAACTGCTTTTTCATATTTCTTGACCTTTGAAGAAATTAGAATACTCTTTTATTGATTTAATATAATTGCAGTATATGCATCATATTGCTATTCTAAATTGTGAAAAATTCTTATTTCTAGCTCCAAGGGTTTTTGTGAAGAGATTAGAGACTGTGGCATCATTTCTACAAGGCTTCTAAAGTGTGGAAGGCACCGTGCCGGTTCCAGGGGAAGAAACCAACACTTACAGATTATCTTTATGTGTAAGGAGTTGGCAGTGAGCAGAGGAGGGAGGGGCAGAGTGAGAAGAAATGAGCCACTGACTGTTGCCAGACCATGTGCAGATGCTCTGTTTGCATCATCTCATTTAATCCCTGGGAGGGAAGCATTATCTGTGCCCACGTTACACAAGATAAATTGTGTAAATGGACTTGTCCAAGGTCTCACAGCTACTACGTGGCAATATTGGGATTGAAACTCCAGTCCTGCCTCATTGCAAACCTCAGGCTCTTAACCCTTCAGATGGACTGGGTTGTGCCAGATCTGGTTTCCTACAGAATAATTTAATAAAAGATCAGTCAAAGGAAGGAAACACTTCCCAGTGTCAGTATTATCCTGATGCCCAAATCAGACATCATGAGAAAAGAAAAACTAAAGACCATTATATCTTAAGAATATAGGGGCAGAATCCTCAAGAAAATACTACCAAACCAAACTCAGCAATATATAAAAAGGGTTACACAATATGACCAAATGAGGTTTCCTCAGCAATGCAAGGTTGGTTTAACATTTGAAAATAAACCAAGGTAATGTACTACATTCATAGAATTCAGGACGAAGCCCACCTAACATCTCAGTAGAAGCAGAAACAATATTTGGCAAAGTCCCATACCCTTCCATGGTAAAAATAACCTGCCAGACCAGCAACAGGGGGGCACTTCCTCACCCTGACCAAGGCCGTCTGTGAAAACCCACAACTGACGTCACACGTACTGGTGAGAGGCTGAGTGCTTCCCCTCGACATCAGGAACAAGACAGGATGTCTGCTCTCACCCCCTCTGTTCAACATCGTACTGGGGGGCTAGCCAGGCAGTTCGGCAAGAAGAAGAAGTAAGAGGCATCCAAATTGGAAAGGAAGAAGTGAAATTATCGTTCTTTACAGACGACAGGCTCTTGTATATATTAGACCCTAATGAATGCACAAAAACATCGATTAGAGCTAATAAACAAGTTCTTCAAAGTTGCAGGATGCATTATTAATATACAAAAAACAAGTTGTATTTCTTTACACTAGCAATGATAAACCTGAAAATGGAATTGAGAAAATAATTTCATTTACAAGAGCACCAAAAAGAATAAATTCAGCAAAGGAATATAAAACTAATGCTCTAAAAACTATGAGATATTTTTTGTTGACAGAAATTAAAACCTAAATAAGCAGGAAGACATCCGTGTTCTTGGACTGGGAACTGGAATGTTAAGATGGCAGTGCTTCCCAAACTGATCTACGGGTCCACAGTCCCTCTCCAGCCCTCCCAGAAGCTGAGCTGCCTTTCTTTCTGAAATTGACATGCTGACCCTAAAATCAGTATGGACCTGGAAGGGACCCAGAACAGACAAAATGGTCTTGAAAAAGAACAAAATCGGAGGACTCACTTTTCCCAATTTTAAAACTTACTCAGAAGCAACAGTATTTAAGACGACATGGTAGCACAGTGGCCTAGGGTAGACGTTCGGACCAATGGAGAGGAATTAGGGGTCCACCAGCAAGGGGCCTGCAGCCGTGAAGAGGGGAAAGAATAGTCTTTTCAACAAATGGTGCAGGACAGCTGGAATCCTTACGCAAAAGAATGGATCCGGCATGCCGTTTATAAAACCGACTCGACATAGACCTAAAATTAAGAACAATAAAACTCTCAAGAAAACAAGAATAAATCATAATGACCATGGATTAGGCAAGGGTTTCTGAGAAAGGACACAGAAAGTATAAATAATTAATAAAAAGAGACACTCATCAAAACGAAAAACATTTGTGTTTCAGAGGACAACGCCGAGAAAGTGAGGAAGCAGCTCACGGAACAGGAGAAAACACCAGTGAATCATGTCTGATACGGGGTGTGTATCTAGAATATGCAAAGAATTCGTACAATTAAACAAGAAAAATACAAAGGATTCGAATAGACATTTGCCAAAAAAAGGTTATACAAATGGCTAATCAGCACATGAAAAGATGCTCAGTGTAATCAAATCTAAATCTCAGTGAGAAACTAAAACCCACTAGCATGACTGAGATTCAAAACTACATCCCAAGAGTTGGTGAGGATGTGAGAAATTAGAAATCTCATGTACCAATGGGATCATAAAATGACGTGGCTTTGAAAAGCTGGTTTGCTGTCTCACCCAGCAAGTCCGGTTCTCAAGAGAACTGAGACTGCGTCCCCCCCTCCCCGAAACGTGTGCGAGAACGTTCACAGTAGCATCATTCATGACAGCCGAAGAGTAGAAAACACCCAAATGTTCACAAGGTGAGTGGGTAAATAATGTGCAATTTATCCATATGACAGAATATTGTTCAGCAATGAAAAGGAATGAAGTTCTGCTACCTGCTACAACATGAGTGAACCTTGAAAACATCGTGCTAAGTGAAAGGAGCCAGACCCAAAGGCCACATATTACATGAGTCCATTTATATGAAATGTCTAGAATACTCAAATCTGTTGAGACAGATTTATAGTTCTCAGCGGCTGTGGGAGGAAGGCATTAGGTTGTGACTGCTGGTGGACACAAGGTTCTGTTTTGAAGTCGGCTGGGCCAGTTTCTGATAGCCAGGGAGCTCAGGCTGATCTCTAGCTGCAGTGGAGAGAGAGCCAGTGGGATGTTCTAGGTTGGGAGTGGCATGATCTGATTAGCATCTTGGGTGTGGGCCTTCTCCAGTTTGTGCTGCAGGTGCCTGAGAGGCAGGTGGCTCACAGTACGCAGATGCACCACTCAGGCGGAGAGCGCCACACACCTGGAGGTGCAGCACAGGGGCCGGCTGTGCTTTGTAGCAGACTCAGTGGAAGGACACATCGCAGGCTAACCTGTGAGCGTAGGAAGGTGAGTGTCATCTAGGGAGCCTCCTTAGATAGTGGTTGAGAGTTCTGCCCTCCAGGCCATTGCTCTAGCCATGCCCACCACCTTTCCCTTTCATTTGCCTGGCTATCCCCAGACTCGTACCTTTCCTGTGTCCTGTGACACTTGGAGCTACATGCTGACTTCTTACCCTCACCAGCAGAGCTCCACAGGGCCTGGCGCATGGTCAGTGCTTATTGAGTAGTTGTTGCCTCAGGGCTGTTGAGAATCCACTGTGTTCCTGACCCAGAGCAGAGTCTGCAATGTTTTCTGTGAATACCCAGACAGTGACTACTTTAGCTTTCTCAGGCCTTGCAGGCTCTATTGCAACTACTGCTCTCTGCCCTGGTAGCATAAACACACCACAGAAAATCCATAACCGAGTAGGTGGGGCAGTGTTCCCATAAAACTGGCTACGGACTGAATGTGTCCCTCTCTGGTTCATATGCTGAAGCCCAGCCTTTGGGAAGTGATGGGGTCATGAGGATGGAACACCTCGGTGGGGTTGGTGCCCTTATAAGGAGAGAAAGAGACCTAGCTCCCTCTTTCTCCATCACTTGGGGACAAGCGAGAAGAAGGCTGCGTGCAAACCAGGAACAGTCCCCCCAGAACCCAGCCACACCAGCACGCTGCTCTTGAACTTCCAGCCTCCAGAACTGTGAGAGGTCGGTGTCTGTGGTTGAGGTCCTGCAGCCTGTGGTGTCTGTGTCTGAGCGGCCAGAATCGACGAAGACAGGTTTATTCACAAACACAAGCTGGGGTTGGCCTGTGCACCATAGTGTTCTGACCCCTGACTTAGGGGAGTCTTGGCTTCCGTCTTTCTAGGAATAAAACTCATTTCTGCGTATGTGTTCTTAGGAAATTATTTCATGTCTCTGGGCCTCAGTTGCCTCACCTATAAAATGGAGACAATGGCACTCATTTCTTACACAGGGGTTGTGAGAATCGAAAAGTAACATTAACTTTCCCTCAAGTCCTTGAGGCGTGCCTACTAGGCCCTCACCCAAGTTGCCTCCTTCTGACTCCTCTAGGAACAGAAGCTCCCAAGATAACCACATTGTCCAGCAAGCATTTACTGAGCACCTCCTACGTGCTGGGCCCTGACAAGGAAGACAGTGCTGGTTCCTCCTTCATAGGCTATGCAAAGGTCTGTTGGAGGAGGGCGATGCCGGGCCAGTTGTTAAGCTCCAAGCCCTGTTCTCCTGGGGCTGCACCCCCCCACCAGCTAAACAGGACTGGGAATGGCTCCCAGCAGTTGGGCCGCTGAAGTCCTGGGAGCTCCTGAGGGGAAACGGAGGGCGGGAGGACAGCCCGAAACACCTGCAGACAGGCTTCCCAGTGGTGCTGGCCGCTCTGTGAGCCGGAGATTGCAGAACGGCACCATGGGCCAAGTCCAAGCTGCAGGTGTGTTTTGTTTGGCCTGCTTAGCACTTAAATTTATTTTTAAAATGAATTGTCAACATTTAAAATCAGGAGATTTGGGATAAAACCCAGATTTCAGCTTCTAATTAAGAGAAAGTCGGAAGAGCTGACACGCTGGGCCCAAACAAGCCGCCCGATGATGACAGGCTGGCCCAATCAGACGGGGCCCCTTTCGGCTCAGGTTGGCTGTCCGCTGCTCTTTGGGCTCGTCTTTGGTGAGTGACGCATTTTTCTCTTCCCTTGCACTTTTTTTTTTATTCTTCCTCCATCTTGATTCTAAAATAAAACCACATATTTATTTGGAGGTGTCCACTAGTGATAAAATTCTGTGACAGTACCTTTTTAACTTCTCGGTTAACACAGACAGGAAGGGAGAGCAGCCTGCTGCGGTTTGCCTGGCGTGGGGCAGTGGCTAAACAGTTGTCGAGTGAGTACATGACTGAGTAACTCTCTGTATTCGTTTCCTATCGCTGCTGTAGCAAATCACCTTGCACAAACTTGGTGATGTAGAAAACAAAAATTTATCTCATAGTTCTGGAGATCAGAAGTCCAAAATGGGTTTCAATGGGCTAAAAGCAAGGGGTTTCCGGGGTTCTGTTCCTCCCAGAGGCTCCAGGGGAGCACCCATTTCCTTGTCTTTTTCCTGGCTCTGAAAGATGCCTGCCTTCTTTGGCTCACGGTCCTTTCCTCCATCTTCAAAGCCACCAGAGAAGCATCTTCCACTCTCTCTCTGACTCTAAGCCTCCTGCCTTTGTCTAATAAGAGCCCTTGTGATTATCGTGGGCCCACTGGATAATCCAGAATACTCTCCTGTCTCAAGATCCTGCATTGCGAAGTCCCCCTTGCCCTGTAAGGTGCACATCTGCAGGAATTAGAGCATGGTCATGTTTGGGAGGGTGGGTGTTATTCTTCCTGCCACACGATGAATTAAACATCGTTCCACCAGCTTGGCTCTGGCTTGGGGTTCAGGCTACAGCTAGTGATTCTGTGGTTGTCTGTATGTTTATTGAGCACCCAGCATGTACCTGGACCTGTGCTGAGTGTTATACACCAGCAGTGACCCAAAGAGACTAATGCCAGGGCACGCTCTTTGAATGAGACACAGGCACTCAGGTTTCCCCCTTAAGCCCCCCTGCCCACCTTCCCCGAGGGTACTGAAGCTCACCATCTCTGCTCGAAAGACCCCGCCTATGCCTGTCCCCGCTTTCTGCCCCTCGCATGGAACAGTATAGCCTGTGCCTTAATCCTTCAGTCTTGAGACCATTTTTTTTTCTGGCTGCTTGGTTCCCAGGGCAGCTTCTGCTAGCACTTAGAGATGGCAGGTCACCTCTCTCCATGGCTGTGGTTCTGGCTCACCCAGGCTAAGAGCAGGGACACCAAGGCCACTTTGAAAGCCAACCAGAAAGTTGAGCTGCACTGAAACATGACAGAGCTCAGCACGGGGAGACCCAGCACAGCATAGCCCTGGGGGTGGCTCACGTCTCCCAGCCAGCCATCCTCAGGTTGGGCAAAGGCCAGTGTGCAACCTCTGAGCAGAGCTCAACTCTGAGAAAGTGAAGGAAGCTGTCTGTTTCTTCCAGCTGAGGTTTCCCCCAGGCCCTGAATTTGGACGGGATGTTGTCTTCAGACGGAGTCCCCAGGGAGCCTTCAACTGCAACGTGGACACAGGAACCGCCATCCACCACAATGCCACATTTCAGGTCGGGAGGCTCAGTTCGGCCCCCTTGCTGAGGGAGGAGGGGTTAATTTGAGAGTACAGGCATCCTATAAGGGTTAGCTGAGGAGGTGGCAGGGTGGCCCTGGAAAGGCAACGACACAGCCCTTATTTTGGCAGTGTGTGTGTGATTGATCAGGATGTGCTGACTGATATAATGTGTTTGTTTTACCATGAAAGGTTACTGCCCGATCATATGACAGTTCAGGGGGGCTCTGCTCCATGCAGTCACTCGGGCCCCAGGCTCCTTTCACCTGCGGCTCTGCTCTGCTGGCTGACAGGTGGGAGAGAGGGTGAGGGTGATGCAGGGGGTTTTCACAGGCCAAACCCATAAGTAGTCCGTGTCACTCCTGCCCACATTCCTTGGCCAGAACTCATCACTTGACCCCACCCAGCTGCAAAGGAGGCTGGGAAATGTTTTAGCTGTGTGTCCAGGAGGAAAAGGAAGTGTGGTTTGGTGAATATGTAGCTGCCACTGTTAAGTATATTTGTTCGTTCATCACCACATACCGATTGTGTCTATGCTGCGTGCCAGGTTACTGGCTAGGTACTGAGACACACAGGTGACTCTGTTCCTGTCCCCTTCTCCAAGGAGCTTTCAGGTTCAACTTCTAGCTCCATTACTGACTAGCTCTGTGACCTTAGATAAATTATTCAACCCCATTCAGCTTCAATTTTTCCAGCTGTGAAATGAGGGTAGTGATACCAGCCTATAAGACAAGTGGTGAGGATTAAATGAGGTGGTAATTGTAAAACCAGAAACCCAATGCCTGCTCCTTGGTCAGGGTCAAACAAAGGGCAGCCGTGGACATGGGAGGCATGCACAGGCAGGCACTGAGGTAGGGGAAGCAGGAGCCTAGTGTCCCAGAGCTGTCCTCCCAGCCCCACATCTGGGGCCTTCCTTCTTAGCTTCCCAGTAAGGCAGCCTAAGTAAGATTTAGGGCTGAGAAATTTTAAGGGGGGATGGAGGTTTCTGGCATCTGTTAGGCCAGGGCTTTGGGCAAACTCTGGAATGATCTGTCCCTTCTCAGGTGCCCAGCCAGCCACCTCTTGGGTCCCCCTCTCTCTCCCCTCTGCTCCCCCTGATCTTCCTTGCCAAGTCTCCCCCCTCTCAGTCCAGCCGAACGGATCCGACTCCCCTTGGTGATGCTCCTCTAGCTCAGACATGCCCGCGGACCTATATTTCCTCCAAACTTACCGGTATGGATGATGGCCCCTTTGGGGTGACCTTGAACTGCCTGCCAAGAGCTCTGAGCAGCCAGCTTGCTGGAACATGGGGAGAGGGAAAGGGAGGTTGGAGGCCCTGGGAGGGAGGCAGTGGGAGGCCACACCAGGATGTTAAGCTTAGCCAGACAGCCCCTCCGGAATCAAGAACAGATGGCAGGGAGGTTTCCAAATCCATTTGGAAGTGATTGTCCGGGTGAGAAGGGTTTTAAGCTCCCTGGGGGGTGAGAGGATCATATTTCACCCTTGAAAATGGAGAGAAACAGAATTGTCCTCCTAACCCTATCTTGTGTCTGGGTATCAGAGACGGCTGCATTACCCTTCTTTGACCCCAGGGTACTTTGCCCAGGGTGGGACAGAAGCACTGAAGGTTCCCGCTCTACAAGGAAGTGAAGGGGCCAAGAGAGGACCAGGTGGGAAGGCTGTGCTCAGCTCCCCAGGGCCTGTCCTGAGGAAGCGCCCATATGTTCATTGCTTCACTGAGCAGGTACCGTGTGCTGTGCGCACAGGTATTAGGCAGTGCGCGGGCAGGGATGTGGAGGTGTAGACAGGTACCCCAACAAGTAAGTGATGAGGCCCGGAATCTGACAGCAGTTCCCATGCCTGCTGAGCACCTGTGCTGGTAGGTTTCACAGTGGAGCCTGAGAAGGGCCCTGAGTTATAGAAGCTGCTTGTGCTCAGGTAGGTGAAGGTTTTTCACACGGACGCCTCTGAAATCCGGGTGCGTCTTCAGGTCGGCACAGGTTCATCGTTTCATTAGCAGCCTTTCACTTTCCAGGCGGCACCTAAACTGTGGTGTGTCTGGGGCTGCTGGCAAGGCCAGGGCCAAGCCTTCGTTCCGCTCAGTTGTACTGTGAGCTGATGTCCGGGGAATGCTTATCACATGCTGGGCTCCGCTGTAGCCCCTTCACGTGGGTCACCTCATGGACGCCTGGTGATGCCGCGTGGCATCCCACGCTGCAGGTGAGAATCTGAGACACAGAGAGCTGACGGGACTTGCCTGAGGTCACTGAGCACATAGGTGGAGGATCTTGGTCAGGAAGCCCAGGCGGCATGGCCCACGCTACCATTGGTCCTACAGGGGAGAGTGGGGCATCCCACTGGGAGCTTGGCTGGTGGGTCGGGTCATCTAATGTGTTCCAACTTTAGTACTATTTTTTTATTTTTAATTTTCTTATCCTCACCCAAGGGTATGCTTACTGATTTTAGAGAGAGGGAGAGAAACTTCAATGTAGGAGAGAAACATCAGTTGGCCACCTCCTGTACTCACCCTGACTGGAGTCCATGACTGCAACCTAGGCATGTGCCCTGAGCAGGAATCAGGCCCCCGATCTTTTGGTTCATGGGACAACACTCCAGCCAACTGAGCCACCGTGGCCAGGGCTTTGTTATTCCCTTTGCAAGCACAGAACCCTTTGTTCCCTGTGTCCCTGGGTTGAACCGGGGCTGAGGGAGGGGCAGGAGCCCGGCCTTCTCAACCTCAGTTCCCCATCTTGAAACTCCCCAAAGCTGTCTCTGGGAGGGTGTTTCTCACCCTAATTTCCATGATTCCCTCTCTAGGAGCCTTTTTAGGGACTCCCCACCAATCGCTCCCTTTATGAAACTTTATTTCTGCAGATGCACTTTACTTCTGTTTATGTGCTGCATGCACATCTGCACTTCATACCTAAAAAGAGTAATTATTTCCCACCCTCCCGGAACCAGTTTTTGCAGTTGGGGCGATATTGCCCCCATCCAGAATCCGTGCTTGGCAGTCCCCTGGGGCCACAGAGGCCCGGTGGAGGAAACAGGGGTGTGGCCTGGCTCTAAACCCTCCCCAGGGGGTTACACATTGGAACCCCCTGGGGAGGGTTTAGAACATGCCTGGATCCCAGCTCGGAGTGGCCGAGTCGATTGGTGAGGGGGTCCCAGGCATACTTAAAACAATGGAACACACCTCATTTTTGGGAGCAGTTTTAGGTGTATATAAAGATTGGACAGAAAGTTCAAGAGTGCCCCTACTGCTCCTCCCCACAGTGTCCCCTATTATTAACATCTTGCATTAGTGTCACATATTTGTCACAACTGACAAGCCAATGCTAATATATTATTAACTGAGGTCCATAGTTGACATGAGGGTTTCTCTGTGTGTGGTACATTCTGTGGGTTTTGCCAAATGCATGCTCTATGCCCACCTTCACTGAATCATGTAGAACAGCCTCACTGCCCTGCAAAGTCCTCCCTGCTCTACCCACTCATCCCTCCTTTTCCCTCGACCCCCTGCCACCACTGAGCTTTTTGCTCTCTTTGGTTTTACATTTTCCCCGGGGGGCACACAGTGATAACCATTCAGTATGTAGCCTCAGAGCCTTTGCACAGGCTATTCCCTCTGCCTGAAGTGCTCTTCCCTGCACATCTGCTTGGCTCACTCTCTGACCTCCTTTGGGTATTTTTCAAATGTCATTTCCTCAAAGAGGCCTTTCCCACCCATCCTATGTATTTGCACCCCTGCTTCCCTATAGCTCCCCCCACCCTCCTTCCTGGCTTCACCATTCTAAAGTACTATGTAACTTATCAAATATCTTTGTTTTTCACTACCTGTGCTTTACCCACCTGACACTAGACTGTACATTCCACAAGCACACAGGTGATTTTTGTCTGATTTCTGGAGTGGCATACAGGAGGTGTTGGATCAGACATCCGTTGAAAGAATGCAGGCATGTATGAGGTAGGGGCTCGGTAACTCCATCCCCATTCTGCAGGGGAACCACGGAAGCTCAAGAGAGGCTGAGCCATACTGCCAGTTAGTGAAGAAATTGGGTCTTGAACCTTAGCAGTGTAACTCCAGAGCCACCCTCTGGCCCCCATGTAGATGGTGGGGATTGGGACCCCTGGGTAGTCCCCAGCTCCCCGGTCATCTTCTCCTGACCTCAAACTCCTTCATTCTTGGCCTCAGTCCCCTGCAGGTTGAGTGGGGACTCGGATGAGATAGTGGGTCTGTCTTAGTGTGAGCTGACCTCATGGGGTGCTCTGGGGACCACGTGGGTGAGCAATGGGGTGGCCATCCCAGCAACGACCTTGGCCATGGGCCCAGATGGCAGGTGACGGTGCTGGGCCAGGTGGCCCTCAGGTTGGAGTAGCCAGCTGCCTCTGGGAGCCTGGCCTCTGACATAGGCTGGGCTCATCTGTGTACTCTGGTGAACCATTTCTAACTGTGGGTGGAGGAGAGTAAGCCAAAGATAAAAAGAACAAACTCCAGACTGCGAGGTTCCAGATCCTGGAGTCTCCTTTTCGGGAGGGTTTCCACCGGCCTGCTGAAATGAGGTGTGGGTCAGCTCAGAAGCAGGGCACTGGAAAGATATCTGTGAAGGGTAGGAGGGAGTGGGGACCTTCCAGCCTGGGCTGGGTGAGCTGCAGGTCATATCACCTGATATTGATTCAATATTTGGTCAACCCTGGAGAGAAACAGTCATTCATTTGTTCATTCTTTCAATACGTACTGGACACTTGCTGTGTGTCAGGAGCTGTGAAAAGCTCTGGGGACATAGCAGGGAACAGAACAGACTCAAGGTCCTGCCCCCATGGGGCTGACTTTCTGGCCAGGGAGGGAGCAGCAAGGGTTGGGAGGTACTTTATTAGATGGGCAATCAGGGGAGGCTACTTGGAGGAGGTGTTATTTCAGCAGCAGCCCCAGGGACAGAAGGAGCTGGCCAGGTCAAGATTGAGAGACATCTCATGACAACTGATGTCAAAGGCTCAGAAATGTGATAGGCTTGCCCAAGGTTGATCCCACTGGCACCTTCAAGGTATAGCTCCTCTGCCATCTTTGGTGTGTCCCTGAACTGGGAAGGAAGGTAAAACCGAGTCCCCAGCAGCCTCTGCCATTTTCTGCCTTTACAGACCCAGACCCAGGCCAGTGTGGCCCTCCAATGGTGGGGATAGTGGGGGGTCCATGGGAATGGGCAGCCCTTGTGGCCTGACTGCTGAATGGCAGACAGCCTGGAGCAGGCAGTGAACACCAGCCACAGGGCATTGCTTTCCGGGGGCCGGGCCTGCCCTTCTCGGTCAGGCAGGGGCAGGGCTCTCTCCTAGTCCTGTCAGCTCCCATCCAGTCCCCAGTGTGCTGAAGACCCACTGTGTGCACAACTGATAGAGATGCTCTTGCCTGGGTCTCTCCATCACTTTACAGTTTGTAAAGCCTTCATGAATAATAATATTTGTTACTGGCATCTGCTGAGCAAGCTCCATCTGCAGGCAGAGTTCCTGCTGCATGCTCGGTGCTGTTTAAGGGTTTTCTGTGTGTTGATTTGTTTACTCCTCCCAACACCCAGTGAGAGACAGGAAGGCACAGCTCACATGAATTTCAACTCTGGAGGTCAGATCCCAGCTCTGTCACTTGCTGGCTGTGTGGCCTTGGGCAAATCCCTTACCCTCTCTGTGCCCCCAGTCACCTCATCTCTGAAGTGGGGATAATAACTGCACCATAACATGGGGTTCGTGAGGGCTGAGTGAGTTAATACCAGGGACGTACCCAGGATGGAGCGTGGGTAGAGCCGATGCTTTAGAAGCTTTTGCTGCAGCGGGGATGGTGACGATAAGGTCGTGGCAATCACCTTCGTCATCATTCTGGATCACATGAGAGGATGTTCGTGGCCCACCCAGGGTCACAGAGCAAGTAGGCAGCAAAACAGGGACTCAGGCTTGGTACTCAGGCTCTTCCCCATGGCGTCCTCCCATCTCTGAGAGGGGGAATCTGCTGTGCCCCCGTTGCACAGGGCCCTGCCCAGCCCACTGCCATGCCTAGCTCAGCCCTCCTGCTGCTTCATGAGTCACAGGGAGCACTTGGAGCTAGGCATCAAAGCCTCCTTTACAGCATCCTGCTTCTGATTATCCGGAGATTTCTCCCTTGACCCCCACCCCACTCCTCTGTGGGAGGAGGGACAGCATGTCTCTCCTCCTGCACAAGCACTGTGTCACTGTACCCCATGACTGAGCAGGCCTGGTTCCCCTTCTCCACTTACTCCATCTAAACCCCCTTCCTGGGACTGGGTGGTGGGGAGGTCTGCATGGGGCTCATTCTTTGCCGATGTGCCGGGCACAGGTCAGCATTGGGGGCCCCCAAGGGCACTGCCAACTAGGGCCCTGCTCATGAGTCCTCACCACCCCAGGGGGTGTCAGGAGGGTCTGCACCTACTGGGCAACTGCCACATCAGGCTAGGGGGCAGAGGCGAGCTGGGGCTGCAGTGCTGTCTGGCCTGTGAGGGTCCCAGGCCTCCACCCTCCTCACAGCCTGCTCCCTCCCTCCCCAGCTCATGTTTGCTGGGCAGAGGAAGACCGGAGCACCTCCCTGCAGCTGACCTGTGAATCTCAAGCCAGCCCTGTCCTCGACACCTCTGGCCAGAACCGGGTGCTCAGGTGAGGGGTTCTCTGCAGCTCTGAGGCCCCGCAGAAGACGAGGAATGGGGGAGGGAGATGTCAGCTGCATGTGAGCACAGGAACCCTGACCCCCACAGCTCCTTAAATCCTCCCCACTCCACAGACATGGACAGAGAGACTCAGAGGAAGCAAAGTGACTTGCCCAAGGTCACCCAGCCAATAAAATAATCTGAATCTTTGGGATTAGGGAGTAATTGAGGAGTTCTTAGCCCTCCAAACTAAAGGCAACCCTGGCCTCAAATACGTACTACTAACCATTATTGCTCCTTTGTTTGTGGACCTACGCATTGCCTGGCACAGTGCCTGGTGGTCTTGCACATACACAAAGCCCACTGGGCCACCATCTGGGCTCTGGCACTTGTACTGGGTCATTGAGGGAAATGAGTGAGCCACCTGTTACTGGTGTAGGCTAGTGGTGCTCACCTGTGGTGAGTGTACCCAGGTAGGGACTTTGGGCAATGGCTGGGGACATTTCTGGTATTACAGAAAGGGAGGAGCTGCTGCTGGCTTCTAGGGGACAGGGGCAGAGATGCTGCTAAACCTCCCACAGTGCACAGGCCAGCTCCTAACAATGAATTCTATGGCCTGGGTGCCAGTTGTGCTGAGGTTGATACACCCGGGTGTAGAGCAGCCACCAGGATGAGGCAGTGCCCTGGCCCTAGCAAGAGTGGGCAGCTGTTAGCTCCCTGGCCTGGAGGAATGAGGGAGGGCACTGTGTGGACAGGGCTGCAGGGAGGGGCCTCTAGGAGACATGCCAACCAGTCCTCCATAGCCCCTACACTGAAGGGGAAACTGAGGCTCAGAGAGGGCAACGGAGAAACTTGCCCAACATGCCAGCACTAGGCAGAGGCCGAGTGGGGATTCCAATGCAGGTCACCTGACGCCAGACCCCAGTCCTAACCACTACACAGCCCAGCCCTCGGGCCTGAGGTATGTGAGTGGCCCTTGCCCAGGCTGCTGATGTTCTGAGATCTCCAATCTCCGATCTCTGTTGGGGATGTGGGCTTGGTCCTACCCAGCCCTAGGGTTCTGGACAGGGCAGCCTCCTGCCAGGCCTCTTGCATTGTTTCTTTTCTTCTAGTCAACAGCGGCAGCCCTCAGGCCGGCAGAGCCTCCCCACCTTCCTAGGCTGCTGCCTCAGCCAAGAGAACTGTGCCCCAGCCACCCTGAGCTCCTAACTGGTTCCAGATGCCCTGCCCGAGGCAGGACGGGCCATGCAGGCCAGGCCCCTCTGGGGAGTGTTAACACATCGACATGTGTCTGTGGGCCTCCAGCAAGCCCCACTGGGCTGCCCTCAGAAACCCCTGGCTCCAGCTTTCCCAAACATGCCCAGGTTTACATTCCTGGGCCAGCCCCTGTGGCCCCCAGCCAGGCCCACAAGACCCTCGGGAGCCGGGGGAGGCCTGCCCGCCCGGTGCCTGGCGCCTGGTGCTGCCTCACTTGGCCTGGCATGCTCCTGGCAGCTGGATCAGATGACACAGGCCTTTGAGCTCAGCCAGCACCACCTCCCAGGTGTCCCATGTGCCTTCCTGTGGCCCAGGGTCTCTGCATGCCCTCCTGCCCTGCCCACAGATCCCCTTCCCAAACGACCTCTGGAGCCCCAGACATCCCTCGTCATGCATCTCCCCTGTGTGTGGCATCTGCGGGCCCCAGGAGCAGACAGGAGGTTCCCAGAGGCCTAGGCCAGGGGTCCCCCACCCCTCCGCTTGTGTTGCCCTTGTCTCTTCCCCTGTCTGGCCCTCTTCCCCAAGTCAGGAGCCGCTGGAGGACGTGCCCAGCAGCCGGCCCAGGGCCCAGACCACTGGAGGTGCTCAGCAGAATGTGCTGACTGAATGGATGAACAACCACGTGTGAGTGAGTGATCATGCTTGCCAACCAGGACTTCGTTATCCCGCCAGCCCCCCCGTGTTGGCAAACACCCTCCCTGGCCCGGGCCGCCTCCATCTGGGGACTGCCTACGCCACACCGGACCCTGCCCAGCACGTCCATAAGTGACTGCGCTGCTCCCCACGCCTCGCTGCACAGCACGCTCATTCAGGGTCCTCTCAGTTTCCCCCAGTCTTTATTTTGAATCATCTTTAACCTGTAGAAAAGCTATTGTAAGACATTCACCAATTGTTGATACCTTGCTATGCCTTTCTATTCAATTTTATACACTTGTACCTTCACACACACACACACACGCCATCCCTGTGTCACTGAGCTTTGATACAGAGCTATTTCTGGATAACCCTGTTATCCTCAATACTTCAGAGAATGTTCCCTCTCACACAGATGTCTCCTTACATGACACAATGTAAGTACAAACTTCAGGACATGTGACACGTGATGTAACACTATTATACAGTTCACAATAAAATTGCACCCTCACCCCAGTGATATTCTTTCAAGCTGTTTTGCTTGCCTTAAGCCCAGGGTGCAGCCCAGAATCACCCTGGGTCCTGGCTGCCCTGTCTTCCTCGTTTCCTAATTTAGACCAGAAGTCTGCAAACTCTATTGTAAAGGGCTGGATAATAAATATTTTAGCCTTTACATTCAATAAGGTCTGTAGCAACTACTCAACTCTACCATGGTATAAAAAAAAACAGCCATGGACAATATGTAAATAAAGGGACATGGCTGTTTTCCAATGAAACTTCATTAAAACAATTTTCTCATGAACACCTACATCCTCATCCTTAGATTTTCTCTCTCTCTTTTTAAAGATTTTATTTATTTATCTTTAGAAAGTGGGGAAGGGAGGGAGAAAGAGAGGGAGAGAAACATCCATATGTGAGAGAAACATCTGTTGGTGGCCTCTCGCACGCCCCCACCTGGGGACCTGGCCCACAACCCAGGCGTGTGCCCCGACTGGGAATGGCACCGGCAACGCAGTTTGCGGGCTGGCACTCACTCCACTGGGCCAGACCAGCCGGGGCCAGGTGTTCTCGTTCACAGTTCCCTCCACTTGCTTTGTCACACAGCTCTCCACCCACCTTAATCTTTGACGCATTTCAAGGTAAGTTCCCCTAAACATTTCATTGTCGTTAACTACCTTAAAGAAAGATCTTGGCATTGACAATTTTGTGGTGTCCAGGCAGTTGTTTTGTAAAACAGCCTCCCTTTGGATTTGTCAGATTGTTTGCTTGAGATGAGATTTGGGTTGAACATTTTTGATAGGGGTATCACGAAGTTAATGATGCTTCTTCCGGGGAGATGCTCTTAAAAATGCCAGTTCTCCCCTTGTTCCCAGAGGTTCTGTTTTCCCAGCTCTAGGTGGGGGCCCAGAATCTATGTTTTTGGCAAGTACCTTTAGAGATTCTGCTCAGCCAGCCTGGAACATTATTAGCACATTTCATTCAGTTTTTATGCCAGCACATTAATAAAGTAGGTATCACTATTTCAGTTTATCAGATGAGAAAGCAGAGGCTCGGGTGCGTAAGGAACTAGCCGGAGGTCATTCACCCATAGGTGGTAGAGCCAGAATTGGAGCCCTGGTCTGTTCCTCCCACTGCCCGTACATTGTCCACTGCGCTAGTCTGCCCCCTGCTGTCTACATAGTAGTACAACTAGAATTCTTGCCTGCTGGCCCCAGGCCAGTAGCTATCTTCCAGTCAGTGTTAGTGTGTTGGGCAGGGAGGTTATTATCATGGCCGGACCTGGTGGCTTTAGCTCAGACCTGGGACTGCCATTTCATCAGAGTTCACCCAGTCCAGGAAGCTATGGCTCCCTCAGGCCTGGGGCTTTGGCAGGCAGAGCCTATGCAGCATCTTCCTGAACGTTCCATCAGAGACAGGGGAGGAGGTTTCTCCCTTGTTTTCTTCTGGCCCAGCTACTGTGCTCCAAGGGTGAGGCCTGGAGCGTGTTGTTGGTGGAGCAGCATCGTTTCCACATCAGCACCAGGCCAGTGCTGCTAAGGCCTGTCTCGCCCACATCTTCGAGCTATAGCAGACCTTCCCCAGGGTGTGGAGGGTGGCCAGGGCCAGGCCAGGCGGCTCCTGGGAACCCTTTGAGAAAATAGTAATTGTCCGGGTTCCCAGGGAGACCCAGCGCAGGCAGGGCTGTAAAATGGTGTTTGGGGTGGACTCTCAGATGGTTTCCACATCCTTCCTCCCCACCTTCCTCCTTTCTGCTACATTGCTTATTGAGCATCTACTAGGTGCCAAGCGCAGTACCATCCCAGAAGCTAGGGCTATTGCCTAGAACAGGATTGATAAGTCCTTCCTCTCATCAAGGATACAGTCTAGCGGGGAAATTGACCCCGAAATCACATAAATAAGAAAATACGTGTATCAGATAGTGATGCATACTATAGAAAAAACGAAACGGGTGCTGTGAGTGGGAGTGACTGGAGAATGATCTAGATTAGATGGCCAGGGATGGCTCCATTAAGGAGGTGACATTCGAGCTAGCTCAGGATGACAAGTGAGCATCAGTCATTTGAAAATCTGGTAGAAGGGCGTCCCAGGTAGAGAACAACACGTGCAAAGGGCCTGGGGCCAGAATGAATTTGGCATGTTTGAGGAATGGCCCCTGGGCTGGAGCAGATGGGATGAGGAGGGACATGGTGGGAGGCAGTGGGGGTACTATGGTGCAGGGTGTGTTGGGCCATGGGGACGAGTTTGGATTTATTGTCTCTGATATTGGAAACCTTTGAGGACATGATTCAAATGATGATTTCAGATGTCTCCAGCTGCCGTGTGGCAAGGGTCCTACAGGGGGCAGCAGAGACACCAGTGAAGAAGCCACCAAAGTGAGCAGGGTGAGAATTGGCCTAAGGTGGGGGTAGTAGACATTTGAGAGGAAACGCCCCTCCTCTCCCCAGCAGGCCCCTTGCAGTGCCCTCCAGCCACCCTCTGACTGTGGCAACCACCAGCAACAAGACAGTCCCTTCCCGAGCTTTTGCACAGGCTGTTCCTTCTGCCTAGAATGCCTTTCCCTGTTTTGCTCACCAACTTGAATATATTCCATGGCCATGCTTGTCACCTTGTCCCACTATTTTTCTGTCTTTGTGGCTGTCTCTCCCCTAGCCTTGGAGCCCCTGCAAGACCAGGGCTAGCCCTGGTTATCTTTGTACCCCATCACTCAGCACTGGGTAAGGAACATAGTACCTGCTCACTAAGCGTTTGAGAAATCCTACTACCAACTGTAGCAGCTCCCACATGGTGTAGCCCTGGGCTAAGCATACCACTCCCATAATTCTTCCACCAATTTATAAACAAAACTGGGGCTCAGAGTGGTTAGGAAACCGCCCCAAGGCCACACTGCTTGGAGGCAGAGGCCAGAGGCTGCTGTCCTCTTTACAGGGCCATGTAGCCTTCTGTCTATTGCACCCTCTGCAGCCCTGCAGTGCCCTCCTCTGCGGTATCTGCCCATCCCTAGAGACGTCAGGCTTTCGACCTGTGTATGACAGCTCAGAAAACTGTTAGTGCTCCACAGGCGGCCCTTTTGTTCCCTCTTCTGAAAGCTACTCTCCTTTCCTGCTCTCAGTAAGCAGCCCCAGTGACCCGGCTCTGCCTTTGTGGTCCCACTCAGCACCCTGCCTGGGGACTGCTCCTGCAGACCTCATACTAGCGAGTCTGTGGCACCTGCATCCTGCACCAGGCAATGCTGTGGTACAGCTGGGAGGTGGCCCTCAGTGGGAGCCCTTGTGGGCCCTTCCCCTAGCCTGGCTGAACCTCCAGCCTGCAGGCCGAGTGTCTGAGAGAGGCTGCCAGCAGGGGCGGCCCTCTTATTCCCTTGCTCAGCGAACCCTCATTGAGCACCTGCTTATTCCGGGTGCTGTCTGGGCACGTGGGATCCATCTGGAAATAAGATGTCCTGCAGGGAGATGGGCAGTGAGCAGGGACATGCCTGTGAACACAGTGAAGTCAGAGCATGGCCCTTTCAATGACTGAAAAGGGCTATAAAAACAAACAGGGTATGATGAGGGGGTGCAGGGCTCCTTCAGGTGGGGTGGTCTGGAAAGCCTCTCTGAGAAGGTGCTGCTGAAGCTGAGCCCTCAAGGACAAGAAGGTGCTGGCTGTGGTTGGAGATCTGAGGAGAGGCCCTGCAGGGAGAAGGAGCAGCGGGTGCAAAGGCCCTGTGGTGGGAACAGGCTTGGTGGCTGAAGCAACAGTGGCAAGGCTAGTGTAGCTGGAGCAGACTGAGGGAGGAGAAGGGAGAGGGGATGAAGTGGGAGAGGTTGGGGGATCCAGGTCACACACGAGGAGCTGGGTTTGACCCCAAGTGTGATAAAGCAGGAAGAGGGTCCAGGGTTTGGAAGGTGTGGCGACCCTCAGCATCCCCAGGAGGTTTTGGAGCCAAGGCTCACCGACTGCACGTTGGCAGGACAGGTGAGCGCCACCCACGGTGGCCCCACAATGGCACCTGTGACCCCTGGGGTCCTCCTGGGAAGGTACACACACTGTCAGTTACCCTTTGAGGAGCCCCTACACAGAGCAGAGCCCGCAGTGCAGACCCGGCCCCAGGGCAGGGCTTGCTGGGTGGTCTGCTGGAACTCCCCAGGGTCATGGTTGCCACATGTGCGCTGCAGCACACCAAGGCGGTGTGCATGTGTGTGCACGGTGGGTTTGCAGAGCACGGAGCCAACAGGGCAGAGGATGGAAGGAGCGGGGCATATGGCTCTGCACACAGGGGGTGTGGGGGAGGTCAGTGTTCCCTGGGCTGATGACCAGATGATGCCTCAAGCAGCAGCTAGTGCCATGGCTGCACACAGCTCCTGGGAGCCTGTATGGGACAGTGGCAGCCCTTCCAGAGAGCTCAGAGTTTGCCGAGGTGGCCATTGTCTGCAATGGGGTGGGGTGGGCAGGAGGTCTTAGGTGGACTTCTGTTCTGGGGGTCGGGGAAGGCTGGACCAATTGAGGGCTTCACAAGGTGGGGTCAAGGGGGATCGGGGTCAGGGCAGCTGGACTTGACCTGAGGGATGAGGAAAGAAAATCTGGAGCCAGGAGACTGCCCGCCATGAAGCCTCAGCTATGGGAAACCACCTGTGTCATGCCCAGGGTGGGTGAGAGTGCAGGTAGCCCAGGTGGGTGTGGGGCATCCATGGGGGCCTGGGTCACTGTGAGTGTGAAGGACAGGATGATACAGCTGTTGGGTAGGAGACTGTGTCAGTTGGCTATTAGTGTGTCACAAATGTCTCAAAACTCAGTGGCTCACAATAAGCATTTATCACTGCAGGTGAGCCTGTGGGTCAGCTGGGCAGGTCTGGTCTTCCTCAGACATCAAGGTCTGCACAGGTCAGGCAAGCGGCTCTGCCGACCCCGGCTGGGCCCCCCAACTTGTTCAGGGATGTGGCTGTCAGAAGAGTTAGGACAGCCTCCTCGGCTGACACATCCAGGCTAGCTGGTGTCTCCACCCAGCAGGCCAGCCTGGGTTTGATCCCATGGCTGGGCAGGGGTTCCAGAGAGCGAGTGGGCGCTGAGGCATCTTACAGCAGCACCAATGCCACTGAATTATATCAGCAAATCTCAGCCCTGCTGCAAGGGCTGGGGAAACTGAGTCTACCTCTTGGTGCAGGGGTGCAAAGTCATTGCAGGAGTGGAAACCTGGGGCTCTAAAAGGGGCAGTTAAGGGAGTATACTGAGTGTTATGGAGACCAAGTGAGGGTGTAGCTTCTGAATTTTGTGTAGATTACCTAAATGCGTGGGCCCCCCCACCATGATCCCCTGCTGGAGTTGGTAGCCATCTCACCTCAGATTCCCAGGAGCCCCCAGGCCTGGAGCTGAAGTCCTCAGCACATGAAGCTGCGTCGTCCCGTGCCCCCACCCAGCGGTGCTCGCTCACCTGCTGCCTCTCTCCCTGCCTGTACTCTGAGCATTCAAGAAGCAGCCACCGGGATGACCCGGTTGTGGGCTGGGATGGCAAGGACCCACAGGCATGAGGCTGGAAGGAGACCCTGGGAACTCTGCCCTGCAGCTCCGTGCAGGAAGCATTACCAGGGTTGACCAGCCTGCGCCTGGTTCCCAAGGGACTGCGGGAAAGGCACGGGGAAGGGCAGGAGGCTGGGCTCCAACACCACCTGTGCAGCACTGGAACACAGTGACCAGCACATACCGGAGGCCTGTCAAGTCCCAGGCACATCACTTCCACCTCCAGACGATAGCACTGCAGCTCAGACAGAGGTGGAGTCACAGAGCTCGTGAAAGGGAGGGATGGCATCTGAACCCTTGAATGCCTCCAGCACCTCTGTCCTCGGCCACCACATGTGCCACACCTGGTCCCATCCCTGTCACATGCTCGGCCCTGTCTGTTCCTTCTCCAGGAAGACCTGACTTCCTCCTTTGCAAACTGGGCTGGAGCTCTCCAAGGGCCTCCCACGGTGCTGCCATTTTGCTCTCAGGGCCAGGGGCCCCCACACCTTTGACCCTGATGAAGCCTGTCTGCTGGGCGGGAACAGTCTCTCTTGGTGAGGCCTCTGGCTCAGCCTGTCTCCCTCCCCAGGCGGTGGTCTCCTCCTTGCTCTGGCTGAGGAAGGGCCTTGCTGAGACAGGGGCGCCAGACAGAACCCGCAGGTGAGCAGGAGTGTCTGAGGTGCCCTTGTCCAGGTCTCGGAGGTTGCTGAGCTGCAGGACGGAGCCCATGGGCAGGGCGCCTGCGACTGTGCTCGGGGGAAGGTCCGGTTTGTTTATCAGCGATAGGACTTCTCTGGGATCAGATTCCTGAAGCACCCTGAGGGGTCCTTCCTCCATTCGCTCCTTCATCAATACTTTATTATTTATGTTTATCCTCACCAGAGAACACTTTTTCATTGCTTTTAGAGAAGGAGAGAGAGAAACATCAATGTGACAGATGCATTGACTGGTTGCCTTCCATATGTGCCCCTGGCCCGGGATGGCACATGCCCCACCCAGGGATCGAACCCTCAATGGGACAGTGCTCCAACCAACCGAGCCACACTGGTCAAGGCCATCAATACTTTATTAAGCACTTACTGTATGCTAGGCAGTGTTCAGGGCACAGATATGTTCCCTGCATTGACTGAGCTCCCATTATGATGGGGGAAACCATGTATAAGCATCTGATTCATCCATATAACCATTGGTTTAGTCAGTAACCACAGGGTGGAAGGCCAGGGCAGTGGGACTGCTGGTGCAGCTGGGTGGCCTGGGGCAACTCGCTGCACAGAGGCCCCGGCTCTGGGCCCGTGTGGTCCTGGGTACTAGCTTTGCTGTGGGACCCAGGGCCATGCATTTCTCAGCTGTGAGCCTCCGTTTTCTCATCTGCAAGTGGGCGCAGTGACCTTCCCTGACTGGAGTGCAGTGGGAGCTCTGGGACAGCAGGAGAGCGGGTGCCCAGTGCAGGGCAGGCACTCAGGGACAGGTAGGCAAAGAGCCGATGACACCAGTGGGCTTCTGGGGGTGGGGTGAGGTCGGGAGCTCAGGTTCCCTGAGGTGTCAGGCTCAGGGTGCTGACCTGCAGAGTCTGGGGCAGGGACTGGGCCATGGAGAAGAGGGGACAGCCAGCCCTGAAGGCCCCACTGGTCCTGGGTTCCCCACCCCGAGTTCCTTTCACCTGTAGGCCCAGCCCCCTCAATGCACTCAACAAAAGTCCTGCTCATGGTGGTGTAACCGGCGGCTGTGTCGACCAGGGTTCTGCAGGTGAGGTTTCTCCACCTGCTTTCCTCTCGCTGGCTGTGGGCATTCTCTCTTGCGGGCCTTGTCCCTGCACAGGAGCCCAGTGCTTGCTCTCCTGGAGCTCCCCGGCTCCCCAGTGCTCTCTTGCTCCAGAGGCTTCCACTGTCCCAGCCAAACAAGATCCACACAGAGGCCATGCTGGAGCACATCCTCGCAGCCCCCTGTGCTGCACGGGTTCCTGGGAAAAGTGGAGATTGACTAGGCCCCCTGGCTGGCCATTCCCTACCCCTGGGGCTCTGTGGCCTGCCCATGGTGAGTCTGTCCTGGGAAAGGGGCCCAGGAACTGATGCAAGGGGCTGGTTCATCCAAGGAATGGCAGGGGCAATGGGTGACTGAGATTCAAGAGGTGTGACACAGGAAGAGCGCTTGACCCATTAACAAAAGCTGCTGCCACCACAGAAGTGAGGTGTGGGGACCCTTTTCTCCAGAACATTCCTCCTGGGTCTGTTGGCTGGTGGATCGGCCTGCCCTTCCTCCCATCCCTGACCCACACATTACCCACCCCTCTCAGGGGTCACAAACTTAATGTAAAGGGCCTGAGAAAAAATGCTCCAGGCTTGCAAGTGGCTTTGCCACTGCGATATGAAAGCCACCACTCGTGATGTGCAGTGAGCAGGTGTGGCCATTGTCCGGTGGAAATGTGTTTGTAAGAACAAGCAGTGAGCTGGATTTGGTCCATAAATCAGAGTTTGCCAATCTCTGGTCTACTCATTCCCTCGTTCAGAAAACATTTTGGGGGTTTACTTATGCCAGGCCCTGCTCCAGGTGCAGGGACAAGGCTTGCAAAAGGGACAGCCCAAGGTTTGCTCTCCTGAAGCTCACATCCCAGTGACTGGAGGAGGATAAACAGGACATGTGACAAGTCAGGTGTGGTGCGCACTGTGGAAGAGCAAGGCAGGAGGGCACAGGGCATTGCAGGGGCCTCTGACAAGCCAAGCTCTGCCACAGAAGCAGCCAGTGCAAAGGCCCTGGGGTAGGAGCGTGCTTAGAGTGTGTGAGGAACACAGGGTGGCCACACAGAGTGCATGAGAAGGCGGGGTTAGGAGGAAAACACAGACCCCTCAACTATGCCAAGGAGACTGGTTTCTCCTAAGTGTGATGGGAAGACAGAAGGCTTTGAGCATGGGGGATAACACCTGATTCTAATTTGTTAAAGGTCATTCTGGCTCCAAGTGGAGGAGAGGCTATGGGAGTAGCAGGTGGCAGACCCGATAGGCTATTGTGCCAGTCCTGGTGGCCAGGCCCTGGGCATGGTGGGACGAGGAATTGTGCATCTGCACCCCTGACCACTGGCATGTCTTGTCCCAGGCCTTCTCCTTGTCTGGGAGCACACCCTGGATCAAGGTGGGCTCCTGCTGCATTCCCACTGCCAGCTGGACCTTGCTCTGGACCCAGACTACAGTCTGCACCTAAATCTGACCCTCCATGACCACAGCAGGCCCTGGACACCGGACTTCTCTGGAGAGTTGGAGGTGGGTAGCTGGGTTGGGGCAACATGCCCCTTGGGGAGGTTCCCAGACTTCCCTTGGGTTTTCCTCTGGCCAGTGGGTCCACCACTGCCTGGGCACCTGTGCCATCTAGTGGTCATTACTGGAACTGTAGGCTGGTACCCTGGTGGGGACCAGAGCTTAACTGTGGGTGGGACCCCCTTGGATCTGGCTGACAGAGGCTCCAATAGTGGGATTTCTGGCACCTGCTCTCCTCTTGTGGAGGCCCCCCAACTGCAGCCCTGAGACCAAGCAGCTCGTTTCTATAACTGAGAGGCAGCAGCTGGATTGCCTGGGTTTGAATCCCAGTCTCACCTCTTCCCAGCCAGCAACTTGCTTAACCTCTGTACCTTAGTTTTCTCCTCTGTAAAGTGGGTGATTGTACCTACTCTATTTCCATGGAGTTAATACTGCAAGGATTAAACATGTTCATTTGTGCAGGCTGCTTAGAATAATGCCTAATACAAAGTACCCACTAATAGCTAGTAAATATTAATGATTATTAGCTATAATTGGCCAAGTCTTCTCATCCCCCTCCCACCTCCCAGCAGCCTAGGGAGGTACGAAGGGGCAGAGGTGGGTTGGATACCTGCTGCACCCCCACCTGGCTAAAAGATCTTGGGAAGGGACTTCCCTGAGCCCTGTTCTCTCATGTGTAATTGGGAATCAGATATATTTCAAAAGGTGGTTGGTAGGGTTCTGGGCACCTTTCCCTCTGCTGGCACAGCACAGGCACACAGTAGGTGTTCCACCACTGTTGCCAGCTGTCTGCTCACCTCTTGTCCCCCTGGTTGGGTGATCTTGACCTTCTGACTTTCTTTCTCCAAGCCTCAGTCTTTTCCTCTGTCAAATGGGAGTAAATTCCAATCCCGCCTCCTTTGCAGGGTTGCAAGGAAAAAAAGACATCTGCACAGTGCATGCACACAGTAGGTGCCCATCAGATGGGTGTTTCCTTCTGTTATCCAGAGTTCTCTTAGCCCATTTCCAAGCCCAGAGCTGCAGCTGGTTCAAAAGAGCTTTTCTCCCTAATGTTCTCCAGGGCTGACCCTCATTTTTCATCAGCCATCCAGGCCCCCAGCTGCTCCACACGTAAGCCCGGTGCCCACAGCTGCCCCTCTGGAATCGGAGGCCTGGAGCAAGCCTTTCTCACTTGCCTACCCCTTCTCCTCTTGTCCATTTTGGGATTTGTGGAGTGGACAGAGGCCTTTCCCAGTCTTGACTGGTCCTCGTGCCAACCCAGTGGGCCCTGTGCAGAGGAAGGACAGATTCTGAAGGACCAGAACTCACCCAGGCCACAGGGCAGCCATCCAGCAGGGCCCTTGCCATTTAATGACAGCAACTAGGGCACAGCCGGGGCACCGGAGGCCGGGGGGCAGAGACTGGAGTGTGACCCGCAGATGCCCCTGCAAATTCCCCTAAGGACTCCCAGGCTCCGCCCCAACCCGACCACTTGGGAGTCTCAGCGGAAGGGGACTCGGGAAGCGGCATGTTAGGAAGCGCCCTGAGTTAGACTCCAAGGGCCACTGCACCAAATTGGCCAGCTGGGTATGCTAACACGACAGAATTGCTTCTCTCACAGTCTGGAGCCCAGAGTCTGAAATTAAGGTGTTGGCAGGGCCATGTTCCCCTGAGGTTCCCAGGGAGAGTCCTTCCTGCCTCCTCCAGCTCCTGGTGGCTGCTGGCAGTGCTGCCATTCCTTGACTGGTGTCACAGTGGTGGGGAGGGGGACGCTATGGGGATACCTGGAGGTGAGATTTGTGGGGAGGGTGGCTGCCCTCCCTGGGGCAGAGGCCATAGCACAAGGAGCCCCAAACCGTCTGGGCCCAGCAGGGCCAAGAAAACCAGAGGCCACCTGCCACACATAGCAAACATGTCCTCCGTCCCTGTTGCTGGCACTGAGAACCTTCTGCCTACCTTGTTCCTGAGTGGCTGCCCTGGATCCCCCTTAGCTTGTCCCTCCATGACTGCAGTCCAGGGTTGCAGCTATTGGGGTCCAAATGCAAGCCCAGCTAGAGGAGAGGTTCCAAGGCTTGGATGCCTGGTGGGTAGACTGTGTTGGGGTGTCAGGGATGCATGTGGAGAATGGGAAGGAGAGCAGGGGGCTCCTGTGCTCACAGGCATGGGGGTCTTCTGTGCCCCCAAACCTTAAATTGATCCTGACTTAATTTCCCTACCCAGGTGTAGCCAGCAGGCACCCTGGACAACATGGTGGGCCCCTCCTGACAGTCTCAGGTGGGGCTGGGGGCTGTACAGGCAAGTGGCCGGAGAGTGGCCAACATGTGGTGGCAGAGCCAGGCCCCACAGGCGTGACCCTGCACCCAGCTCCACACCCAATCCCAGGGCCCCCAGGCTCAGGCCCTGGCACTTGGCCTGGGGCACTGTTTCAATCAAACAATCCTGACTTCAGCCTGACTTCTCTTAGAACCCCCTGCCTTATTTCTCATGGACCTACAGTCTTCATATTCTTTCAATCTGCTGACCCCCTTCTTGTAGCTAATATCTCTTATTCTACTGCCTTGCTTCTCTTGGGACTGCTGACCACACCTCTTCTGTCCCCACCTGATTTCTGTCGGGAACACAGCTTTATTTCTATTACTTCCACTGTCACAGGATTCCAGGGCCTACTTCTGGTTCTGTCATAAGCACCTGTGTGGCGGAGCGGGTTGTGAAGGCTTCTGTCCTGTTTATTAAACACAACTGCCCCAAGCGCCCTCCTGGTGGTGCTGGGAACCTCTGGCCTCCCTGCCATCTGCTGGCCGGCCCAGTGGAGAGCTCCCAAGACCCTGCAGGCACCAAGGTCCACGTCCCTCTAACTGGCTGCTAAAGGCTCTCTCACCCCCGTTTATGTCCCTGTGCCAGAGTTCCCAGGCCACCCCCAGGTGATTCGCTAGGTACTCATAATGTGATTTGTCATGAGGAAAGAACACAGACGAGATCAACGAAGTGGAAAGTGCAGGGGCCAGAGGCCAGGCACAATATTCCAGATATCCTTCCCAGGGCAGTGGCAGGTGGGCGGTGGTGCAGAGAATGCCCTCAATTCCCCCAACTCTGAACTGCGACAACACATGTCAAATGCTGTCCGCCAGGGGAGCTCATCAGAGACCCCACACCCAGGGCTTTTACTGGGGCTGGTCACGGGGGCGGCCTCTGCCTGGCAGGTCCCACCACTCGACTCACAGGAGGAAAGGGAGCATTCAGCATAAACCACTTGCCTGTACAGCGTGGGTGCAGTGAGCCCTCTGACCAGCCCCAGGAATGGTGGGGCCCTCCCGAAATCCAGGATCCCCGACGCACTGTGAGCAGGCCTCTCGGAGGGGGTCTTGGGCCCACCGTGCCGACTCTCTGGTGCACAGTCTCTGGCTCCACCACCTTCTTCCAGGTGCAGGCCCTTCCTACCTCTTGGGGGCCTGGGTCTCAGGGCTGGTCTCTGGCCTGCCGCCAGGACCCCACAGGCCTCACTGTGGGCAGTGGCTGCCTATTGCAGGGCCCCCAGCCATGCAGAAGGATGCCTACTTGGAGGTGACACTGCAGCCCCAGGGCGAAGTGTGGTGGGAGCAAGCCGAGGAGGCTGTGCAACAGCTGCCAGCCTGGGTGTCTGGACGCAGGGGCCTGGGGGACCAGGCCCATCGAGGCAGTGCTGTGGGTGAGGGGCACCCTTTGGTTGGTGAGGTGGGTGAACGGGTGGGACGTGGCTGTGCCAGGCAGGGATGGCCCTGGCGGCTCGAGCTGCCCCTTCCTCCCCAGGCCGCCCACCGGGCGTTGTCTTGGGCTAGCGCCGCCCCCTCACAGGCGCTGGTGCCCTGCAGGCCCCATGGACCTGTGCCAACAGGCACTGCTCTCAGACACCCTTAGTCTCACCAGTCGGGCGACGGCCCTGCCACATGGACATTTTCGACCCCACCTCGTAGGTGAGGAAGCTCAGGCCTCTTCATTCCACAAACACTTCCTGAGCACTTTCCCTGAGCAGGTGTGCTTCAGGTGGGCAGACACAGTGGTCAGTGGGACAGACCACTGCCCTCATGGAGGCCACAGCTTCCTTGGGCAGGTGGTCACTAAATACAGCAGCGAGGTATCCACACCAGTGGTTGGCAAGTCTTTACTCTAAGGGCCCAAGAGTCAAGTGTGTGGGCTTTGTAGACCAGAGGGTCTCTCACATGGTCTTTGTTCTTTGTTCTTTTTTTTTTTTAATTCTTTA
>PVIA01013797.1:0-30116 GCA_004024845.1 Tonatia bakeri
GGGAGCTCCCTTGCAGGTAACCAACTGCCTTTCTCTTGCTGCTTTTAAGATTTTCTCTTTGCCTTGTCTGGTGTGGCTGAATGGATTGAGCACCAACCTGTAAATCAAAAGGTCACTGGTTGACTCCTGGTCAGGGCACATGCCTGATTTGCAGGCCAGGTCCCCAGGTGGGGGTGTGAGAGAGGCATCTGATCTATTTTTCTCTCACACATTGATGTTTCTCTCCCTCTTTCCCTCCCTTCCCCTCTCACTAAAAATAAATAAAATAAAGATTCTTTCTTTAACCTTTGCCATTTTAATAATAATGTGTCATGGTGTGGGCCTCTGGGTTCATTTCATTTGGGGCCCTCTGTGCTTCCTGGACTTGCATGTCAATCTCCAGCAGGTTGGGGAAGTTTTCCATCATTTTTTTTAAGTGGTTTTCAATTTCTTGCTCACTTTCCTTTTTCTGGCACCCCTATGATCAAATGTTGAGATGCTTTCAATTGTTCCAGAAGTTCCTTAGTTCCTTACACTGTTCTCTCTCCCCCCCTGACCCCACCCTCTCTCTTTGCAGTCTTTTTCTCTTTCCTATTCTAATTGGCTGTTTTGGCTTTTTTATATTCCAGATCACTGATTTGATTCTTGACTTCATCCATTCTGCTGTTGATTCCCTGTAAATTATTCTTCATTTCAGTTAGCGTATCCTTCATTTCTGACTGTAACTGTTTTAGGCTATTGAGATTCTCACGAAGTTCATTGAGCATCCTTATAACCATGTTTGAACTCTGGCTCTAGCAGACTGTCTATCTCCATTTTGTTCTTTTTGTTGAGTTTTTTCTTCTGTTGTTTCATTTAGAACATGTTTATTTCTCTCTTAATTTTGGCAGCCTCCCCATTTCTATGTATTAGTAGAGCTGCTATGTCTCCCTGGCTTGGTAGAGTGGCATATATAGTAAAGTAGGTTTTCTCTAGGGTCCAGTGGCACAGCCTCCCTATTCACCTAAGCTGAGCACTTAAGGTTCACCCTCACACTCTGTGGGCTGGGTATACTCTCCTCTTGCATTTGATCCATGACTGCAGTTGGCACATCAATGGGCAGGATTTACCCCCAGGTGATCAGCTATAAAGACTGCCTGAGACCACTGACCACCATGGAGGGTCACCTGTGCAGAGCAAGACTTCCTTCAGCAGGGCTCTGATGTCTGCTGAGTCCCTAAGTGTGTTGCTTGTGGAGGTGGTTGGGTGGTGATGCTTTGATGTGACCTGAAGCTGTCCACTGGCTGCACTGGCTCTGGGGCCTCCTGGGAGGTGCAGGCAAGGTTAGACACTACGTGTGTTCTGGCCAGGAACACCTGGCATGAGCTACAAAGTGATCTGCAGATGGCTGCTACTTGACTGGGCTTGGAGGTGCCCTGGCAAGTCCAAGCTATGAGCCAAGGCCAGCTGCTGCTAGTGCCGGGCCTGGGGCCACTTAGTGAAATTGTATGGGGCTCACTAAAGTCAGATGCCTCTTGTTTGAGAGATTTTAGGAAAATCTGAAACATGAGCCAAGAAAGGCCATTCATAAAGAAAAGCCTTTGGAGACAGCTGGGCCCCAAAGTTGGGTGGGGAAGGGCCTCAGATAATAACCACGGCTGAGGGAACAGTGTAAGCCAGGTTGATGGACTCTGAGATATAGCACCCCCCTGCTGGCTCTGTGGGGGCAGGGCTTATCAAAGGAACAATGGCCTCTGCCAGCACTTTTGTCTGTGAGAAAGCCGTTCCCCCAGTTCTTGCCCTTATGCCATTCAGTGCCTCCTCGTATGTCTTGGTGCTTTTCAGGCTGCTGCCCCAGTGCTTGAGCTTAGAGGGAATGAGTTGTACTAAGTCTTAAGGTGGGATTTTTTAGAGGAATTGCCCGGAAATCCAGAGCCCTCTGATTCCCTCCTTCTGATTTCCTGCTGGTTTTTACAGCCAGATGTAATAGTGACTTCTCTTCCTGGTTCTGGAACCCTGGGCTGGGTGGCCTGGTGTGGGGCTTAGATTCCCTGCTCCTCTGGGGGAACCTCAGCAACCGAGATAACTCCCCCCTGCATTTACCTGCCACATGTCGATGTGGGACCAGCCAGTTTTTGCATCTCCACCCCTCCTGCCAGTCTCAGTGTGACTTAATTCAATTCCTTAGTAGTATGGCTTCTTTTCAAATTGCTCATCAAGAGACATTGTGAAGAAAATGAAAAGGCAAATTATGAAATGGGAGAAGATATCTGCAGAACATCTTTCTGATAAAGGATTTGTATCCAGAATATATAAAGAGCTCAAACTCATTAAGAACAATAATCTGATGGTTTTTAAATGGTCAGAAAATATGAACAGACATTACACAAAGAAGATAGACACATGGCAAATATTCATATGCAGAGAGTTCAACATCAGTAGTCATTAAGGGCACAGTGGTACATAGCTGCATACAAACAGAATGACTAAAATTAAAAGGACTGACAGTACCATGTGTTTGCAAGGATGTAAAGTGATTGAACTCTAATTCATTACTAGTGGGAATGCAAAATGCTACAGCTACACCATTGGCAGTTTCTTAAAAAGTGAAACATAAACTAGCCAGGTTTCTTTAGAAAACTGAGTTCTTTCTTTTTGGCCTGATCATATTCTCCAGAGAAAACTTTACCATCTCTTTTATATCTTGCTCTTTATTCTGCCTGGCAGATAAAGACTAGGCTACCAATGTTCTAGGAACCAAGGGGAAAGAAAGCTAGTGAAGTCTTCAGACTCATTATATGGACCCCTCCTTAATCCCCTCTTTTCATTTTAGTAGCACCCTTATCCTTGGTCACACCTCATGTATCTTAGCCCAAAGACCTTATTTTTAAACTGCTTAGAGAAGCATTCTCAGATTCTTCTGCCTGGGTTGGTTTTCAGGCTGTGCAGTCACCTCGCTGATCAGAGCTGCAGAATAGTAACTGCAGATGGTTCATTTCTAAAGATGGGCATTTAAGAAATTCTTACATTTGTTTCCACTGGTCCCTTTTCCACAGGTACCGGTGACAACAATTCCCAGGTTCTGGGGCTCTGCATTGGCAAGCAGGGTGCTTTGTAGCTTTTTCCACTTCACTCTGGGATTGAGGCTTCATGCATCTTCTAAGTGACTTCTATTCATCCATTTGCTTCCAGCTTCTGAAATTTTGTCATTGTTTCCTCTTCTCGCAGGTTTTTCATTCGTGTGAATTTGTGGGTTTATTGATAATGCCATTTTATAATAGAATGAGTGTGATCAGATCGCCACCCTTACCTAGAGTTCAATAGCTGCAATTGTTAGGAATGTCTGACTTGCCACAAGCTAATACTCTTATTTGTCTAGAGCTTCACCTTCTACTTCTAGTTTTACCCACAAGAGCCACACAAATAATGGTTAAAAAATTGAAGGCAGCTACTTAATCCCCTCCCAGAGTTTTCTTCAAGTCAAACATTAAGAACCTTCAACAGGCTTACTTTTTCTAACTTGAATTGATTCACAAAGACTTAATGTGATAGGAGAATTTCTGTTCGTGTTTTTTTGTGAAGTCATTAAACTCCTCAATCATTTACATTTGCCAGAGCTTAGGAATCAGAGTTAAATATGTTCAAGTAGCTCCCCATATAACCCTCAGTAGTTTCAAAGACTTGAATTTAGATTTAGGTCCAATGTGACCCTTTCCTTGTTAATGTTCTAGCCAGCTTTTCACTTGAAGACCTGTTGTTACCAGAGCTTGGTTTAATTTTTATATTTTTCAATTACAGTTGACATACTGAGCTTGGTTTAATTTTGATCTTTTCACTGAACTGATTCTTGCCAAAGCTCTTGTTCAGTTTTACAGACTCAGTTTTCTTTCCTATGTAAGGGTGATAATTTTGCCTATATTTAGCTTTATTGGCTCAAACCTAAAATAGCAAAGAGCAAGATAAAGGTGTTTTAAGAAGTGCAAGGTATATTTGTGATTCCCCATTATCATGTTGATGGTCAAATGTTTGAGAATATGAAGTGTTTTTTTTAGAAACCATTTTGGAAAGCAGATGTTTAAAATTAGCCTTTTTGAGGTGTGTGTTCAGATTTTATTCCCATGTGCTTTTCATTTTGGGATATACAGATATATTTTGCAATATATATTTTTTTAATCTTGCCAGGCCTTCTCTTTGGCTAGCCAGGATGGATGTCTGTCTGGCATGTCCTTGAGGGCCCAGTCATTCATTAGTATGGAAAAAGCACTAGGCTAGCAGAATTCATTTAGTCCATTTTCAGTCAATATGTGTGACCCCTTACAAGTTATTTTCCTTCTCCAGTCTCTTGTTTTCTCATCAGTAGATCAGAGAAATTGGAGAGGAAAATCTCATAAAAGCCCCTTCTAATTCTCATACTGTAATTTTATGAGTGTGAGAAGTCCTACATCCATAAAGGAATGATCAGCCTCTTTATTCTATACTCTCTGCTTTGAATCTCCTACTCCACATTTGCCTATAGACTGTACTTGGCATTTAACATAAACTGCCTGCCAGCATTACTGAACTATTCCATGTGTATGTGTCCCATCTCACAAATAAGAAAGACCAACTCGTCTGTGACATTTCCTCCCCAGTGCTGTGAGTAGACAGGAACTGTCTACAAGCTTGGTCTTTTTTTTCTTCCTAAGGCATTTGACTCTTTCATATCATGGCTCTTTCTTCATTTAGTGAGTCCCCTGTGGATGGTCATTTAGGTTGCTTTGTGCTTTTTCCCTGTTACAAACAATACTTTGATGAATGTGTATGTAAGTCTGTGCCCCCTGTTGTGAGTGTGCTGTTGGGTTAATTCCGAGAAGCAGCAATATTCTATCAAAAAGCAGACATTTTGCTCTGGTTGGGTGGCTCAGTTGGTTGGAGTGATGTCCTGTAACCTGAAAGGTTGTAGGTTCGGTCCCCAGTTGGGGTGTGGATGGGAAGCAATCAATCGATGTTTCTCTTTCTCTCTCCCTTCTTCTCTCTGTAAGAGTGATGAAAAAAATTACGTCCTTGGGTAAAGATTAAAAAAATAAAAGTGGATATTTTGTTCTAATATATATTATAAAAATAGAGAGATAAAAGCATCATTGGGTGCCAGTCCGTCATATGTATAACCTTGGGATGAGTTGTTTGACCTCTTGAAGCTTCCATTCACACATTTGTAAATAAAGATAATAGTAGTATTTTACTTTACACATTGTTGTCAGTGCTGGCATATAGTAAACATTTACTTAATGTTGGTTCCCTTCTTCTTTAATCTGTAACATCATGTACCACTGGTGTAGAAATGTATCTTACCTTTTTCTTTTTCTTTTTTTCAGCTATGACTCAATACCTGAGATAAAGGAAATCTGCTTTTGAAAAATAAGAGAATATTTTTCCTTTGGTTGGATTCTTAACACAGCCAATGAAAACAAAGCACTGTATTTCTTTTCTCTGATTTATCAACTGTTATTCCCGAGAAAGAATGGCAGACAATCCTAGACTTCCACCATAAACAGAGTGACATGTAGACATACTTGCTGCACATCATGATCACAAGTGACAGTCATAAAGAGACAAAGTGGTATTGTTTACATTATAGAAGGTTGGTAGTTTTCCAATGGCAAAACCCACTTACAAGAGAGTTTTAGTCACTGGAACAGACAGGGACCACATACTGTGGCAGGCACACAAGCATAGCGCTAGTATTTGATGCACATCCTGTAGTGGTAACCAGTCCTTAACAGCACCATAAAGCAGGTACCCAAGGGGCTTTGCTTTGACCTCTTGAAACGAATGGGAGTGAGCCCCTCTGAGAGCCAGGCGCCTCCGAGTGGCAGGGCAGCGGTGCCAGCAGATGTTTTCTGTCCATGCATCGGGGCGGAAGATCATTGTATAGGCTGCCTTCATAGAGGCATTGATTTGGAAGAAACTTACAATGTCACAGGTCAGGTCTCAGTGACATGGTCCTTCCTTTTGCTAGCAATATATAATTCTCACATCTTAACTGCTCCTGAGATGCCATGTACTTAAAGCCAGTCTTCCCCTGGTAATCATAGGGTGCATCGGCTTGATTTTGAGCATTAGGACTTGCTCCTCTGGAATTCTGTGCTTCAGGTTACTTAACTTTCCCTTCAGGATACATGTGGAAAGGAGTAAATAATAATGATCACTCCATTGTCCCTGCTGTGGGGCCTGGGACAAAATGTTTATTCCAGATTGTGTGAGGAAGGGGAGCAGGCAGAGGTTGAGGAGAGGAAAAGCAGTCAGTTTTGACTGCCTCCCCTTTCTTTGCTCTGAGCTTGGAAGTATGCAGTTATGGCCTTTTTCCTATCTGTCTTCAGAAGAGGGAGAGACTGCCCATTGCACTCCGGCTCGGTCGGCTTCAGGTCTGGACTGCACCTTGGTCAGCAGGGTGCCCGCAGCAGACGCTCCACTGGCTGGTGAGGCCGACGCTTCCACACCACATGTGGCTGTTGGAGGGGAAGGAATCTTGTCTTAGGTGTCACTGCTTTATGCTCAGACTTTGCAAAAAAATATACATATATATAATTATTAGTCACCTCTGTCCTTGAGGAAGTCTTGAATGAATAGAGAATTTATTCCTTTGCAATATTTGACTGTGTAGAGAGAGGCACACTGTTTCATCCACAGAAGAAGCAAAAAGGCTGTGTGTAAGTTTTTGGTACTATGTACCACCTCTGTTCTTCTAAAGCTGAAGTATTAATGTACTTAAATCATATTCTATTTAATTGTGTTTGATTTTAAATATATATATATGAATTATACTTAAAATTGTGTCAACTTTTCTGCTTTCAGGGCATTTATAGCTCTTCTATTAAAGTGTGTTAATTCTTCCAAACATTTCCATTTGCTTTACAAAAAACCCAGAACATGAGCCACTGCTGGACTCAGCCTTGTGTTTGGAGCATATGGTATAGACCTGAGGTTTTATGAGGAGTATAAAATGTGGTTTCGGGTGACCCTTGCTGTCTCTGTCTTTGCATGCTTTGGGATAACAATTTCTGTGAAGCTCTAGACTATTTAAATTAGTGCTTTCAGTTAAGGTATTATTTAGTCATTTCTTTGTATACATTTTGTGCTTTTGAGCTAGAGATATCAGTAGTTGTAGGGTTCTTCTAAGAAGAACAGCAAGCTTGAGACTCAGTTTTTTCATCTCCTCCTGCTATGGGACATAGAAGCAGAATATGTCCTGAAATATTAGCTAGATTTAATATTTGATCTAAAGTAGATCTTTGTACTTATTTTCCATTGGAATTGGACTCACCTAACATGGATCACCCCGTGTTCCAAGCTCTGTGCAGTGTACTCACAAAGTATGACTCCCTGACGGGATGTTTTTAGGTTCAAGGAATTAGTTGACTGACTCCATCCCTATTATGTTGTTATCAGTACAAGTTGTTAGACAAAATGTTAGTGGGAAAATGGTACCTTTTATAAACTCCATGTATGTCTATTCAATAAGATTTAATGAAAGTAAAGCACAAATGAGAGCCAAGTCCAGTAAAGAGCAATAAAGCAGGAAGCAGCATTTTCTGTTTGTACTTGGCTGCAATTTTCAGTAGAGGTTTATGGAACGTGAGTAATTTATTGTGCTGGAACTTTGATTAAACAGGAATTTGGAGGGGAGGTCACTCTGAATTGTAGAAAATTACACGTGTGGCTGTTTAAGTACTGGTAGCTAAGCACCGAAGTGGCTGGCCTCTCTTTCGTGACACAGTCAGGGTACCTGCCTCACTCACACTGACCCCACCCTCCCTTTCCCATGTACCCGTTAATTGAACCCCAGGTTGAACTCCTGATGCAGGCAGGGCCAAGAAAATTCATCATCTTAAGAATTTTACAGGGGACACGAGGGATACCAGCCACCATCTCACAGAGTTGGAACCTAGAGCCAGCATTGCGGGCACAAGCAGAGAGTTAGATGTGGAAGTGCAGAGAGGGCATTGGTCTGAGGGAGCAGTGCCTTGGGCGCTTGAGGACTCAGCTGATTTGTGAACTGAGTCGCACACCCTTGTTGAGGACGCCATGAGCCCCTTGGGTAGCCCTAGAATGAATTTTGGCTTTTTGAAAATCAGTCTAAAGTGAGTTTATATTATCTGTACTCAAAAGGCCCCTGATTAAAATACTACCAGACTGCTCCAGTTACTAATGACTAGGTCTGCCTACTGTGTTTGCCACGTGCCACAGGATTCTGGAGAACATTTCTTTAGTAAACCTTCTTTGGTCATTTTGTATATTCTCTCAAGGTGAAATTCTAAACTAATGGAAATAAAAAGACATTTCCTTGTCTTTACATAGAGGAGCTACTGAGTCCCCTCAGAAGGGCGGGTCCCTGTCCCATTGCAGAAGGGTCCCCTTTAGCATTCAGGCCTCCTGTACCAGGGCCTTCCCGCACATCCCATTCTCCTGAAGGACACGCCATCCCACTTCTGGCACCTGTAGTAAACCCAGAAATTAGAGGGCCTTTCCCTTAATGAGTAACTAATGTGAACTTAAAACGATGGAGGGCAGTAATTCCTAGGAAGTTTGTAAGTGCTGGGCATGTCTTTGTGCTGGGCAAGGTCTCTGGCCGGCCACTGGTTGAGGGAAAGAAAGTCCCAGCAAAACCCTCCAAGGCTACAAGTCGGCAGAGGCCCCAGGAGTCCCTCTCTGAAGCCTGTTACAGAGAGCACTCTGGGCCCACAGGAGGCTCTGCTTGGGCAGCACTGTGATGGGCCCAGACTAAGCAGTGTGGGACCATGGGTTTCATGGAGGGCACTGGGGGGACCGTTGTTAGCAAAGGTCCAGAGGGCATTTGTGTTAAGGCAAAAGCCTATATGCTTGCCTGTCACACAAGGTGGTGAATATTTCTGCCTTAGTAATTTTATGCCAACATTTGCTTAGATGCCAGCTTCCTACTCAGGCACAGTCATGGTGTCAGAACTCACATAGGATAGGCCAGCCCGTTGCCTTAGGGGAATAGTGCATCCAACCCCCCAGCCTCTGCTGGGGCGCCCATGGTTACTGCTTTGTTGTACCCTGAGAAGCACTTGGGAGCACAGGCTGTGCAGCTGGGCCCTCTGGACCTAGCCTGTGTCGGGGGTGAGGCAGGGATCTTGCCTAGAAAGTGAGCTTAAGTTCAACTTGAAGGAGCTGGGATTTGCCAAGAAGCAGTGCCCTATCCTGACTTTACCTATAGGCTCAGCCCTCAGTGACTCCCAACTGGCCTTTGCCTCTGTCACAGTAAGAACCCCATGTTTTGTAACCTCATGGAAGTGGCTCTGGCTGAAGAGTGTGTGGGGCCTCCAGACAGCTTTGTGGGCTCAGCAAAGCCCAGCCAGCTCCTCCCAAACCTTGGGTTTGGCAGAGAGTAGCCTGTGTTCCTTCCGATTATGGAACTGGTTTAGCAATTGCTCACCCACTCAGAAATACTTATGCCTACTACATGCCAGACACTGGTGCAGGGACACAGGAAGGGATAAAAGAAACTCTGGGCCCCTTGGAGCTTCCATTCTACTGAGGAGGAGATGAAATCTGAAGTTTTATCAAAAATGTGTGCTGGTGGTTTTGACTCAAGATGACCTCTTGAGCCTGTGATACAGCACCTTTTCCTTACCAAGTCCTGCTGGAAGTCACCAGGCTTTCCCAAGCCCATAGGGAGACCCTTAGGGAGGGGTTCCTCCTGTGACCTCTTACCTTACCTTTTCTCGAGCCTCCAGAGGCCCTGGAGGGCCATTGCTTTGCCATTCCATGTGCCCACCTGAGTGCACATCTGAGTGCAAGAGTAGGCACTCAGGTGTCCAGCACCTCGTTGACAATAAGGGCTGAGCACCCTGTTGTCTGAGGCTGGATAGAGTAAGTCACTCTGAATAGTGTAAGGCCTTAGAGGAAGCCACAGGATCAATCTCAGCCCGGTGAAGCTCTGCAGAGTTTTGGGAAATGTGACTTCTTGGGAACTAGAAATAAGACTAATATGAAGTTAATTTTCTGCATGTGATACAAAATCCTGACCTTGGAAAAACCCTAGCCAGCCATTGAGCTTATTACCTGAGGTGCCTGGCTCCTTCCGAGTTCTGCTTTAATGAGAATAATGATAACCAGCAGAGCGAAGTATGTACTGTGTGTCAGGCCCCACCTCATTTGATCTGTAAAGGAATTTCTTCAGGGCCCACATCCAGGAGTCCAGTGCTGGCAGTGAGACCACCCTCTTCCTCATCACCCACTGTCCTGCAGACCTGCAGCTCTTGTTCCACGGAAGACAGCTATAGCGGATGTCAAAGGGTCGAGACAAATTTAGGAGATTGTGACTTTAAACACATCCCCCTTTCCCTCTGGTAACCACCATACTGTTGTGTATGATTTTTTGTCTTGTTTTTTCACTTGTTGCTTTTAGTTGTATATCTTACATGAGTGAAGTCATACAGTTCTTGATCTTTTGTCTGACTTACTTTGCTTAACATATTATTCTCAAGATCCATCCATGTTGTCACAAATGGCAGTATTTCATCCTTTCTTGTGGCCAAATAGTATTCCGTTGTGTGTATGCATCACATCTTTATCCAGTCTTCTATTGAAGGACACTTCAGTTATTACCATTTCTTGGCCACCATGAATAATGCTGCAATGAACATAGGGGGACATATATCTTTGCAAATAAATGTTTTCAAAGTTTTCAAGTAGATACTCAGAAGAAGGGTTGCTGGGTCATAAGGATGGTAGCTCTGTACTTAATTTTTTGAGGAACTGCCACACTCTTTTCCATAGTGGAAAACTGTCTACATTCCCACCAGTAGAGAATGAGAGTTCTTTTTCTCCAAAACCTCTCCAACACCTGTTAATTGTCTTGTCGATAATAGCCATTCTAACAGGTGTGAGGTAGCATCTCATTGTGGTTTTGATTCTCATTTCCCTAAGAGTTAGTGAAGTTGGTTATCTTTTATATATCCATTGGCCATTTGTTTATTTCCTTGAGAAGTGTGTGTTTGGGTCCTCTGTCCATTTTTTAATTGGATTGTTTGTTTGTTTGATGTTATATGAGCTCTTTATATATTTTGGATACTAACCCCTTGTTGCTGTCTGCAAACATCTTCTCAAATTTGGTCAATTACCTTTTTGTTTTGTTGACAGTTACTTTTGCTGTGCAGAAGTTTTTTAGTTTGGTATAGTTCCATTTATTTATTTTTGCTTCGCTTCCCTTGCCTTTAGTATCAAATTCATAAAATCCTCTTTAAGACCAAAGTCCATGAATTTAGTAACTATGTAAAGGGTAAAGGGAGTAAAATGTGACAGAAGGAGATTTGACTTTCATTGGTAAACACACAATGCAGTATACAGATGACATAGCAGAGAATTGTATGTACACACACAAAATTAAACACATCCCATCCATTACCTTAAAGCAGTACTTAAACTTTCACATGCATCAGGATCCCCTGGAGAACTTGTTAAAACATGGATTGCTAAGCCTAACCCCTGAGTTTTAGTAGAGTTAGTTGGTCTGGGGTTGAGCCTGAGAGTTGCATTTTTAATAGACCCTGATAATGCCACTGCTGCTCTGGAGACCACACTTGAGAATCGCTGCCTTAAAATTGTAAATACGGAAATACATGTTTTCATTCCTTTTTATTGGAAAAGCCCATGTTTTACAGATGTGTAATTTGAGACCTGTTACTCATGGTTCACTCAGACAAGTACATAAATTCTTTATTAGTATTCAGATGTTTATCAAAGCCAAGAGCACCCTAACTGTCTCTATCACCAGGCTGGTCTGAGACCACAGAGGCAGGTCTCTCTCCTGGAGTAAGGCTTTGAAGAGGCCACTGACAGGTCTCAGCCCTGCAGTCTTCAGCTCCCCTGCCCCCAGTGCCTTTGCTGGAGACAGTGCCCCTGACACACTCCTCCGGGCTGACTTTGGGCTATTGGGTCACACCCACAGTCCCAGTGGAACCTTTTGCACAAATGCCATCTGGTCCATTTCCTTTCAGTTTGCCCCCCACCGCCAGGTCCTAGATGCCAGCTGCCCTCTGAAGTCCTGACCATGCCTGTCCTGACCCATCTCTTCCTGCTGTCCTCCCCCAGCCCCCATAGGCCACTGGTACCTCATTCTTCCTTACCTCTCTTCAGTTCTCCCTCCTCCCTGTTTCTCCCTAAAGCACATTATTTGCTGAGGCCTGTTTTGTTCCTGTTCTTGCTAAGGTTGTAGCAGTGCCCCGGAAAAAGATACTGCCTGCTCTTCCTGCAGACTAGAAAACATGAGTGTCATGGGAGTGAGCAAGGAACCTGTCCGGGGGGAGGGTGTGCAAAGTCTAGGTGGACTCCCCCTTTGGAAGCCACAGATGTCGGATCATGCCAGTCTCTCTCCAGGACCTTTGTATGTATCTTTTCCCTCAAGATGCCAGAATTTCTTCATTCCTGCTGTGTGGGGGCCACTCCTCCCCAAAGGACCAGGGCTTTGTGTCAGGATTGTCCATGCCCACCCACCCCTGGCCAGTGCTGCTTCTAGGTCCTGCCTCCCTGTGCTCCACTGCTATCTGGGGGACTGCCCTCTCACCTCTGCCACCTGCTCAGTTCCAGGACTCCCCTCTCCATCTCTCTCCAAGTCTTTGATGTGCCACTCCCACCTTTTGTCACTCCTTCATTCTCCAGGACACGTCACTACCCATGACAATGATGGCACCACAACCTGCACTAGAGCTCTTTGGCCCTTTCTGTTCCCAAGAACACGTTTTACCCTTCAGACACTCCCATAGCCAGACTTCAGCGTCTCCTGCAACTGCTCTACCTCTGGTTTCTCCTCCTACGTAGCCCACAGCGACCTCCAGTGATGCAAGTTTTGTGGGGTTATAGATTCCTCCTATTGGAATTAGTGAAAAGGGGAGCAAAGAAATGTAGTAATTATTCCAGGGGGTATTCCATCCCTATTACAAGAGTCAGGTTTTGTAAACCAGCCTTTTAAAGAGCAATTTCAAAAGCAATAAGTACACAGTTCGTTGTAAGGATTGCAAACATGCACCTACATGGGGAGCTGGGGTGGTGGAGGACTGTCCTGACGTCATGACTTGGATCAAACTTTCCAATGATGTTGTCATCCCAGTGTTTTAAAATGCTGCATCTCAAACACTTTAGATGCCCGTGAAGGAGATACACTGCAAGAAATTGTGGCTCTAGATAATGAGGAAGAAGTTGATGTCCAAGATGCATGTAGAGAGTTTGAGTAAAATTTTTACCTGAAATGTCAGTGGAGGAAAAAAAGCAATATTTTGTATTACTGTATTATTGTATATAATGTTATTTTAAACATGCATGTGTAACTAAATTAATAAATAGTATAACCAGACATCTGACTTTGTCAACATTCCTAAGAGTTAAATACTCAGATCAATACCTTAACTTTTTTCATTTGCCTTAAATATAGGATCACATACCATTAATGAACTCCCTGTTGTTTGCTGAATAAAGCCCAAATTTCTTACTTAGCATTTAAGGCCCTGATGGATAAGCACCCTAGACCTTGGAACACAATCTTAAGCCACACCTCTCACCACTCTTTCCTTACCATCCTACACCTCAGAGCCCCTGCCTCTGCTCAGACAATACCCACAATTTAAAATGTCCTCCCCCACAATCTGCCTAAAGATACCTGTCTTTGAAGGCTGGCTCAATTCCTCCTCCCCTCCCAAAACTTTCCCTGATTACTGTCTCAATACACCTCACACATCCAATTTGGCATCTGTGAGGGTCAGTTCAGGATCTATTTCCTGCAGCAAATTTGAGTGTTTCCCAGGAGTGGTCTGGGTTTGACTCAGGGTGAGTGGCTCAAGAGATGGTAGGGTGGCTGGGCATTGGCAGCAGGAGGCATGGTAGGGTGGGGAGTCTGCTTTAAATGAGCCAGGCCCAGCTAATGGCCTTCCACCTGCCCAGGATCAGAACTAAGCCTTCCTATGCCTTATGGACTGAAGGGGTCCCTACCCATTCCTAACAATGGGTTGATGTTAATTTGTGTCTCATGCTATCATGAGGTGTGACTTGGAGGTGCCTGAGTGTCCCTGAGACCATTTCAGGTCTGTGAGGTCAAAGTACTTTCATAGTATCAAAGACATTCACTGCATTTTTCACCCTGTGAATTTGCAGATAGTGCAAAAGCAATGGTGGGTGAAACTTTTGGCACCTTAGCAGGAGTCTGGACAGTGGCACCAAACTGTACAGGTAATCATTGTATTCTTCACCACCATGTGCTTGCCAATAAAGGAAAAAAAAACAAAAACGGAAAACAGTTTCCCATAACAATGGCCTTGATGAAGCACTAACAATTATTCTGTTAAGTTTCAACCTGCAACCCCGGCTGGGTAGCTGCTTTAGAACATCTTCCTTATGCACCAAGGTTGTGGGTTTGATTCTTGGTCAGGGTACATTCAAGAAGCAACCAGTAAATGAAACAACAAATCATTGTTTCTGTATCTCTTCCTTTCTCAAAAACTAAAAAAGAAATTCAACCTGCAGTACATGTTTTTTAGTATGTGGGACAAAAAAGGAAGCGTGCCTTAAACACTTCTGCACACTGGAATATCATGGCTTTCTCCAGGGAGAGTGCTCCTGCAGGAGTCGGGGCTCTGAGCAGAACCCGCCTCCGTTGAAGGGGAAACCATGAAAGAACACACTGGGTTTTCAGGCATTTTCTTGAAAAGAAATGAAGTAAGCCTCTCACTTCAAGAAGAAAACATTGACAGTATTTATTGCCAAAGATAAACTGAGTTTTCAAGTAAACGTTACAATTTTGGAAAACGATACTCACCACTGTGAGCTTGATAGCTTCCCGATACTTAGACATTTCTGATGAGATCTGATTAACAAGTGTGATTTTTAGCCCTGGCTGGTGTGACTCAGTGGAGTGAGCGCTGGCCTGCAAACCAAAGGGCCGCAAGTTCCATTCCCAGTCAGGGCACATGCTTAGGTTGCAGGCCAGGTTCCCAGTAGGGTCACATGAGAGACAAGCACACATTGATGTTTCCCTCTCTTCCCTCTCCTTTCCCCTCTCTCTAAATAAATAAATACAATATTTTTTTAAATGTGATTTTTTAAATATACTGTTTGATGAAATGTGTCAACATTTTCCAGATGATCAGTGTATGATGTACAAGACCATGCACTCAGGTAAAAGATCCGTTCCAGGTGCGGGAGAATAAAAAGCTCAAGGATGTGGTCTCAGATTCTATGCTGCAATTTGCCTTTAAGAAACACTTGTCAGGTTTTGGTGCGGGGTCAAATATCCACAAAGCTATTAAAACATTCTTCCCTTTTCCAACTACAAATCTGGCCAGAATTTCTTCATATGCTTCAGCCAAAACAGCAGATTGAATACAAAAACAGATAATGAGAATCCAGCTGTCTTTGTTTAGCCAGATACAAAAGAGATTTGCAGAAATGCAGAACAACACCCACTAAATTCTTTTAAAAGTATCATATTTACATAATTACATATAATATGTAATTTATGCTAATATTAATGTGTATGGTCCTTTTTAAATAAATATTTTAAGTGTTTTTATGTTTTAACCCACACAAACCAAAGTTCTTTGGAGATCTTCAAAACATTTGAAAACTGAGAAAGCTTTCTGAGATGAAAGAGTTTGGGAAGCACCTGCTAGTCCACCCTCAGGTCAGTGGTGGAAGCCACAGCAAACAGACCAGATCTTGTCTACACTGTGCCATTCTCGTGAAAATGGGTTCAGTTCAGTATCATGCCACATCCTTGCTGTGGGATCTCCAGCCCTTCTCTCATCTACCTCACCTCCCTGGACCTCGTGTCGTCCATAGAAAGGCTGGTGGCATTGCTTTGGCAGCTGCTGGTGGCAGAAAAGTTCACTGACTTGGAAATATTTGTAGTGTGACTAAAAGATCTTAATTTTTAAAAAATCTTTATTGTAGCCCTGGCTGGTGTAGCTCAGTGGATTGAGCATGGGCATGCCAACCAAAGCGTCGACGGTTCAATTCCCAGTCAGGGCACATTCCTGGGTTGCGGGCCAGGTCCCCAGTAGCTGGGTGTGAGAGGCAACCACACATTGATGTTTGATTCCCTCTCTTTCTCCTTCCCTTCCCCTTCTAAAAAAATAAATAAGTAAAATCTTAAAAAAAAACTTCATTGTATTATTTTCCATTAACATTTAGTCCCCTTATACCCCATTCTCCCCAGCAATCACCACATAAAAGGTCTTGATGATGATGGGTGGTGTGGCTCAGTGGGTTAGGTGCCAGCCTGTGAACTGAAACTGGTTTGATTCCTGGTCAAGGTACATACCTGGGTTGTGGGTCAGGTCCCCAGTTGGGGGCATGTGAGAGGCAAAAAATGTTTCTCTCCCCCTTGCTCTAAAAATAAACTAATAAAATATATATATTTTAAAAAGTCTTGATGATGTATTATGAAGAGTTGGTTTCCTTTGGTTTATTACAAAGAAATCCTCTTTCTAATAATCATATTTCCAAGGCTACAGTTATAGTGAAGATCCAACATTCATGCAGACCCTGCATCTCTAATCATGAGGGTTTATTTTTAGTTGTGTAATTGCCAATACAGGGAAACAGATTTCCTTTCTTCACTGTGGTGAGAATTGCTGATCTGATGTCTTCACCCAGTTCAAGAGGAAGTGAATGTTGTGCCCTGACCAGAGGACCCAAAGCTACCTCTTCTGCCTCTTGTGCACCTGGCCTGAACACCCTCCTACCTGAGGTGAACCACACAGCTGACATGTTGGGCCTCTTGGGAAGGAAGCACATGGAGGGTGTGGCCTTCCTCAAAAGAAGAAAGAAGCAGACCGTGGGCAGCAAGAACTCACTGTGTGTGTAGCCTTAGAGCAGAAGTAGCAGAAATCAGGGGAATTAAATGGAAAGCTCTGAGGCACAGGGGTTAGCCCTCAGCACTGGTTGACTGGGGGTTGGGCTGGGGGTTCGGACACCAGTAGAAGCTGGCAGTCACATGGTCCTCCCTAAACCTTCCCTAGGGGCACCTCCTCTAGACAATTCATACAAACCTGATTTCATGGCACCCAGAGGACAGGGTTCGAGGTTCTTCCAAGAAGAATTAACATTAATCAAGTCCCCACAGGCTGTGACACACTAGTATATGCCAAAGAGCTGATTTATTGATTTATGAGGGGAAAAATCAACATTTTTAAAAAACCAGTAAGAGCACTTGACAAAATCCAATACCCAACTGTGATAAAGATTCAGAAAATTAGGAATAGAGAGGAACTTCTCTCAACTTTGACATTCATCAAACCCCATAGAATGTACAACAGCAAGAGTGAACCCTAAAGTAGATATGGACTTTGGGTGGTGATGATGTGTCAGTGTAGGTTCATCAGTTGTCACAAACGTCCCACTCTGGTGCTGGATGTTGATAATTTGGGAGGCTGGCTGTGCATGTGTAGGGGCAGAGGGTATACAGGAAATCTCTGTACCTTCCCCTCAATTTTGTTGTGATCCTAAAACTGCTATAAAAAAAAATAAAGTGTGTGTGTGTGTGTGTGTGTTTTAAGTAAACCAAATTATGTTGTTCCCTTGTTTAAAACCATACAAAGTCACTTCCGGCCAAGATGGAGGCATAGGTAGACATACTGTGCCTCCTCACACAACCAAGATAGGGACAACAACAATTTAGAAACAAAATAACAACCAGAACTGACAGAAAATTGAATGGTATGGAAGCCGGACAACCAAGGAGTTAAAAGAGACAGGTCCATCCAGACCAGTAGGAGAGACAGAGTTGGGCAGCTGGGCGCGGGTCACAGTGCAGAGAGCAGAGAGCGTTGGGACCGGGTGTGTAAGGCATCCAGGGAACACTAGACTGCAGCAGGTGGACTCCGAGCACTCAAGCGGCAGCTGGCAGACCCCAGCTGAGGGGTGGTAACTGGCTCAGACCCAGCGAGGTGGTGATTGTGAAGCAAGGCACTGTGCCCAAACCAGGATCACAGCGCTGGGCAATAGAGCCTTGGGGCACTGATTCAAAACACCTGTGGGGGTTGAGGCACAGGGAGATATTCCCAGCCTCACAGGAGAGGTCCTTGGAGGGTCCCACAGTATACACAATCCCACCCACAGGTGAATTGGCACCAGAGAGGCCCAGTTTGCTTGAGGGGAAGCAGCAGAAGGGACTGAGATCCGACGGAGAGCGGAGCAAGCGCCATTGTTCCCTCTCAGACTCCACCTCCACATATAACGTCACAACCCAGCGACTGGGGTGCCCCACCCTGGTGAACACCTAAGGTTCTGCCCCTCATATGTAACAGACGTGACCAGACCAAAAAAAAAAAAAAAAAAGATGGCTCAAACTGAAGAACAAATGAAAGCCTCACAGCCAATACTTTTAAGCGACCAAGAGATAGCCAATCTATCAGATGCACAGTTCAAAGCACTGGTGATCAGGATGCTCACAGAATTGGTTGATTTTGGTCACAAATTGGATGAACAAATGAAGACTACAATAAGTGAAATGAAAAATGCACAGAGTACCAATAGTGATGGAATGAAAGCTGGGTCTCACATCAGTGGAGTGGACCAGAGGAAGAAAAAAACATCCAAACAGAAAAGAAAGAAGAAACAAGAATTCAAAAAAAAATGAGAGGCTTAGGAACCTCCAGGACATCTTGAAACGTACCAACATCCAAATTATAGGGGTACCAGGAGAAGAGGAAGAGCAACAAGTGGAAAAGTTATTTGGACAAATAATAAAGGAGAACTTCCCCAATCTGGCAAAGCAAATAGACTTCCAGGAAGTCCAGGAAGCTCAGAGAGTCCCAAAGAAGTTGGACCCAAAGAGGAATACAGCAAGGCACATCATAATTACCTTAGCCAAAGTAAAAATGAAGGAGAGAATCCTAGAAGCAGCAAGAGATAAGGAGACAATAACCTACAAAGGAGTTCCCATCAGACTGTCAGGTGATTTCTCAAAAGAGACCTTACAGGCAAGAAGGGACTGGAAAGAAGTATTCCAAGTCATGAAAGGCAAGGGCCTACATCCCAGATTGCTCTATCCAGCAAAGCTTCCATTTAGCATGGAAGGGCAAACAAAGCGCTTCTCAGATAAGGTCGAGTTAAAGGAGTTCATCATCACCAAACCCTTCTTTTATGAAATGTTAAAGGGACTTATCTAAGAAAAAGAAGATAACAAACATGTATAGTAAAACGACAGCAAACTCACAATTATTAACAACCACACCTAAAACAAAAACAAAAGCAAACTAAGCAAACAAGTAGAACAGGAACAGAACCACAGAGATGGAGATCACATGGAGGTTTAGCAACAGGGGAGTGGGAGGAGGAGAGAGGGGGAAAAAGTACAGAGAATAAGTAGCATAGATGGTAGGTAGAAAATAGACAGGGGGAGGGCAAGAATAGTATGGGAAATGTAGAAGCTAAAGAACTTATGACACATGGACATGAACTAAATGGGGGCAATGTGGGTGTGAGAGGGTGTACAGGGTGGAGGGGAATGAAGGGGAGTAATGGGACAACTGTAATAGCGTAATCAATAAAATATATTTTTTAAAAAAAACATAGCCCTGGCTGGCATAGCTCAGTGGATTGAGCATGGGCTGCGAACCAAAGCATCTCAGGTTTGATTTCCAGTCGGGGCACATGCCTGGGTTGCAGGCCACGGCCCCCAGCAACTGCACATTGATGTTTCTCTCCCCCTCTCTTTCTCCCTCCCTTCCCTCTCTGAGAATAAATAAATAAAATCTTTAAAAAAATAAAATAAAATCATGTGTCTAAAAAAAATAAAATAAACATACAAAGTCACCCTGGCCAGTATGGCTCAGTTGGTTGGAGCATCTTCCTGTATACCAAAGGGTCATGGATTCGAAGGGTCAGGGCACAAACCTGGGTTGCATGTTCAGTCCCTAGTTGGGGTGTATACAGGAGTCAACCAATCAATGTTTCACTCTTACATCAATGTTTCTTTCTCTCCCTTTCCCTCTCAAATCAATAAAAATATATATTTCTTAAAAACATACAAAGTCTTCTTATCTGACCCAGGGAAAAAAGCAAAGCCCTTATAATGACCTATGAGACCCTGCAGCATGTGGCTTATTTTACTCTATGACCTTCATCCTCCTCCGTCCTTACTCCAGCCACATTGGTTGCTAGCATGCTCCTGCTGCAGGGCTTTGACACTTGACATCCTTCAACCCCAGGTGCTCTCCCTCTGGCCCTGGCTGGGCAGCTCAGTTGGTTAGAACATCATTCTGATACAGCAAGGTTGTGGGTTCCATCCCAGGTCAGGGCACATATAAGAACCAACCAATGAATGCATAAATAAGTGGAACAGCAAATTGATGTTTCTCCCTCTCTAAAATCAATAAATTTAAAAAATAAAAAAGGAATGCTCTCCTTCTGATCTTGACTCAGAGGTCACCTTCTTAGTGAGTTGAGGCCATCCCTGGTCATCTTTTCTCAAACTTTATCCCTCCCTCCATGCTTCCTGTCTCCCTTCCCAGAGTAGTTTTCTCCATAGTAACTGTCACCAGCTAACACTTGCAATACCTGACTATTTAGTCAGAGGCCCTGACCTCTTTTCCCTTAGTTTGTCAAAGAAGAAAATGACAACAGCCAAGACAATAGCTATCTGGTGTAAATGAATCAAAATTATACCTATTTTTTGTCATATCAGCAAAAAGCATGCCATATTTTTTGGTGTGCTGCAGGATTTCAGTAATTAGTTTATGTGTGCCAAGAGACAAAAAGGGCTGAAAATTGCTGCTCCAGACAATTAGCTCCTTGAGGGCAGGCACCTTGTCAGTTTTTTTCACTTATCAACTCTTGTTGAATGAATAAGTGATGATCTGATGGGCTAGAATGTTTGTGTCAGAAGGTCATGACATGCCTCGGCACTGCAAAGCCACATGAGCAGCCAAATCTTCAAAGGTACTGAGCGAGCTAGAATCAGATCCAAGGTTATTTGCTGCTGTTGGCTAATGGTGTTGGAGGCACTTACCACAAGGCAACTAAAATCGTAACCGATTTCTGGTCTCTACACTGTCTCTTTGACTCCACCTTTGTAGTCTTCCAAGGTCCACAGTCCCTCTGACTGACACAGACCTTCCTAATTTATGCTCAACTTTAAGATCTTGGTGACTTGGGCATTGTATTTTTTTCTCTAAAATATTTTGCATAAACTCTTCAGCAAGACATTGTGCTGATTTTGAGCTTTGACTCTTGGAGCCCATATTCTATACCTTTGATCTTTCTGTGAAATGTTGATGAGACACACTTGTGTCTCGGTAGTCCCTGTGCCTGGCGCAGTGCCCTGAGCCCCTGATGAGCCTCATGTATGTAATACATTTTTCTGGGAAGACTAATGAGCAATTTTTAAAAGTAGAGTTTTGGACTTCCAGTCAAGATGGCAGCATAGGCAGACATGGCTTGCCTCTTAGCACAACCACATCAAAATTACAAGTGAAATACAGAACAACCATCATTCAGAACCAATCAGAAATCAAGTTGAAGTTTGACAACTATGGAATTAAAAAAACCACATCCATCCAGATTGGTAGGAGGGGCACAGATGTGGAATGGGCTGGTCCCTCACCCACACATGGTAGATAAATTTTGGGAGGGATATCTTGGGACCAAGGAATCCCAGCCCCATACCAGGCCCTCCAGCCCAGGGTTCCAGTGACAGGAAGATAAGTCCCAACAATCCTGGCTGCAAAAACCATCGGAAATTGGGTTGGTAGAAGAAACAGCTGGAGCTCCAAGCATTTCCTCTTTAAGAACCCACACAGGAACTCACCTTCTCAGACTCACACCCTCTGAGCACCAGCTCTGGGGTAACAGCTTGAAAGGCATCAGTGCTATACAGGGAGAAACTGAAGTGTCTGGAATCAAGGTGACGAGAGGCCATTGTCCCTTTTCTAAACCCTCCCCTCATAGAACCAGCAACTTGGTGTCATATCTGAGACTCTATCAACCTGGCTAACATTGTTTGACCCACCTTGGAGATCCCCAGAGACTGGGCCTACCCAACTTACAGACCTGCCCAAGCTGCTTTTCCATATGAATAGCTGGTCTTGGCTCATGCTTCACAACTTCCTAAATCCTCTCAGACAAGCAGCAACTGGCCTCAGTGAGCCCCAGGCCCAGCACTAGCAGCATCTGGCCTAGATTCACAGCTTGGCTTCTCATGGGAATCTCCAAGCCCAGCATAAGTAGCAGCCATCTCAGATTGCTTTATAACTCAGGAAGGGAGACCCTGGGCAAAACATAGGTGGGGGCTGACCTTGGCCTATACCACTCAGGAAAACCCAGGGCCTGTACACCCACTGGAAAGCTACACATCACATTGGATCGCCACCACCCTCCCGCTGCATTGATCCTCCACAGAGGGGAGAGGTTGGTGGTCAGTGGTCACAGGCAATCCCTGTAGCTGACTGGCCTGGGTAAATCCCACCCATTGATCTGTGAACAGCAACCAAGGCTCACCTACGAGAGGAGAGTGTACTCAGCCCACATGAAGGGTGCACCTCGAATACCCTCCTTGGGTGATAGGGAAGGCTGTGCCACTGGAACCTACAGGACACCTACTACATTAGGTCACACTATCAAGACAGGGAGTCATAGTGGCTCTACCTAAAACATAGAAACAAACACAGGGAGGCTGCCAAAATAAAGAGACAAAAAAACATGGCCCAAATGAAAGATCAGCTCAAAACTCCAGAAAAAGAGCTAAATGAAATGGAGATAAGCAATCTATCAGATGCAGAGTTCATGACACTGGTTATAAGGATGCCTGAGGAACTTAGTGAGGACCTCAGCAGCATAAAAAAGATGTAGTCAGAAATGAAGGACACACTAATTGAAATAAAGAATGATTTATAGGAAAACAACATTAGAGTGGATGAAGTTGAGAATCAAATCAATAATATGGAATATAATGAAGCAAAAAAACAACCAATCAGAACAAGAAGAAGAGAAAAGAACCCCAAAACATGAGGATAGTATAAGCAGCCTCTGGGACAACTTAAGAGGTCCAACATTCGCATTATAGGGTTGCCAGAAGGAGAAGAGAAAGAGAAATAAATTGGAAATATATTTGGAACAATAATGAAAGAAAACTTCCCTAATTTGGTGAGGGAACTAGACATGCAAGTCCAAGAAGCACAGAGTCCCAAACAAGATGGATGCAAAGAGGTCCAAGCCAAGACACATCATAATTAAAATGCCAAAAGTTAAAGATAAAGAGAGAATCTGAAGCAGCAAGAGAAAAGAAGTTAGTTACCCCCAGGGGAGTTCCCATCAGACTTTCAGCTGATTTCTCAAAAGAAACCTTGCAGGCTATATGGTATTGGCAAGAAATATTCAAAGTCATGAGAAGCAGGGACCTACAGCCAAGATTGCTCTACCCAGAAAAGCTATCATTTAGAATGGAAGGGCAGATAAATAGCTTCCCAGACAAGAAAAACTAAAGAAGTTCATCATCAACAAACCATTATTATATGAAATGTTAAAGGTACTTATTTAAGAAAAAGAAGAAGGTCAAAACTATGAAAAATAAAATGGTGAATCCAAAAAACAAACTAAGCAAAAAAGGAGAACAGAGACAGAATCATGGGTACAGAGAACATTTTGACAGCTGCCAGAAGGGAGCAGGGTGTGGGGGAATGGGTGAAGAGGTGAGGGGATTGAGAAGTACAAATAGGTAGTTACAGAATAGTCATGGGGATATAAAATTCAGTATAGGAAATGGAGTAGCCAAAGAACTTATAGTATGACCCTCAGACATGAACAATGGTGTGGGGATTGCCTGAGGGAGTGGGGGTGCCAGGTGGAGGGCAGCAAAAGGGGAAAAATTAGGACAACTGTAATCAATAAAATACAATTTAAAAATAAAAATATAGAAGAGTTTCAATGTAGTGCTTTTGGAAAATCTAAATTTCAGATAGATTTAAAAAATTAAATAAAAAAAGAAAACTTCCCAACTAAGACAGAAAACCCAAAAGTTAATTGGGAAAAAACCCTAGAAAGATATGTTTGAAGATCAGAATTGTACCAAGAAGGATACCATAAACTAAGCTGACAGGTAAATTGTAGATTTGGAAAAACAGTGTTTTCAAGGCAAATGACAAGTGTATGTGTGTGTTGTATTATACTGTCCTACCATATTAGAAGAAACCTATGATTTTCCACTTCATTCGTGTTTCCTTTACTACTCATTCAGCTGACACAACACTTCTGGTCCCAGGTGTGCAGGAAGTTTTCCCCACAAGCAATTCTCTGCTACACCAGCTGGGCGCTCTGCAAGTTAACTCAATTATCTATTTGGAAAAAGTGTCAGATCCCACGGGTTAAGGGCTCAGTCCTACCAGACTGCGACCACCCTCCTTCCCGATGTAAATCCAAAGGAATAGGTCCCCAGGTTACCCACAACTTCAGTCCGACTCGCCTATGAACCGGAGGTTCCCATGACCCCATCCTCGGTTGCATTACTTTGCTAGAGCGGCTCCCAGAACTCAGAGAAATGCTTACTCACATTTTCCAGTTTGTCAGAGGCTGTGACAGGACACAGATGAGCGGCCAGATGGAGAGGCGCAGGATGAGGTTCGGGAGAGTCCTGAGTACAGGAGTCTGTCCCCGTGGAGTTGGGGTGTGTCGCCCTCCTGGTGTGTGGTTGTGTTCACTGACCCAGAAGCCCTGTGATCCCCTACTGGCAGGATTTCATGGAGCTTCCTCACATGGGCACGACTGATGATTAATCCATTTCCAGCCCCTCTCACCTCTGGGGAGACGTGGGGGCGGGGTTGAGAAACCCAAGCTTCTAATCAGAGCCTGGCCTCTCTGGTGATGAGCCCCACCCAGGAGCCACCCAAGGCCTCCTCATTAGAGTAAGAGGCCCTGTAGGGCCCTTGGCCAGGTTGCTAGGTTGATTGGAGCATTGTCCCGTATGCCACAAAGTTCCGGGTTCAGTTCCTGCTCAGGGCATGTACCTACGTTGTGGGTTTGGTCCTCCCTGGGTTGGGGAGCCTACAGGAGGCAACAGATCAATGTTTCTCTCTCATATTGATGTTTTCTCTCTCTTTGCCTCTCTCTCTCCCCTTGCTTCTCCTTCCTGTCTCTCTCAAATCAAAAAACATTTCCTTGGACAGAGATTTAAAAAAAAGATGCTTGTAGTGCTCTTATCATTTAGGAAATTACAAGGATATTAGGAGCTCTGTTCCAGAAACTAAAGGCACATACTATTATATGTTTTCTATTATTTCACATCTACAAAAAGCTCTGACATATTGCCAAATAATAAAATAAGCAAATCACACCTGGCTGGTGTAGCTCAGTGGATTGAGCGTGGGCTGCGAACCAAAGCATCACAGGTAAGATTCCCAGTCAGGGCACATGCCTGGGTTGCAGGCCACGGCCCCCAGCAACCACACATTGATGTTTCTCTCTCTCTCTTTCTCCCTCCCTTCCCTCTCTAGAAATAAATAAATAAAATCTTAAAAAAACGAACGCTAAGCGTGATGATTGGGTGTTCACGCTCTTGTGTAACATGTGCCTCCCACAAGCCTTGTTACGACATCAGCACATTACCTGTCTGACATGAGGGGGAAAAAAAAGAGAAAAAAAAATGAACGCTGAATCATTTTAAAAAATAAAAATAAAATAAGCAAATCACAAAAGAGCAAACCCAAATGACCTACAAATATATGAAAAGATGTACATATTCTTTAGTTTCTAGGGAAAAACATCAAAGAAAAGTGAAGTGTTGTTGCCACTAGACTGACAAACAGTAAAGAGGTAAAAGTGGAAACTGACAGCATTTTTGAAAAATAATGTGGAAAATTTCATTACATTTAAAAATCAATATACTTTTGGACCTAGGCATCCCACTACTGGGAATCTATTTCAGGAAGTTAAAGCACCAATACATAAAGGATAAATGTAGTGGCAAGTAAGCACACCCACACACACACACACAACAGGCAACGGTGACTGTCCAACCTCAAGCAATGACGGAATATATTCTGGTGCATCCACACTAGAATATTTTCTAGTGGCCTATCATGCAGCCATTAAAAACGGTTAACTAGATTTGCTCCAGTTAATTTGAAGGTATTCCATTAGGTAATATGTGACAATAGCAAAATGTAGGACACTGTGTGTCATATGTTTCTGTGTTTGTCAAACTCTGACGTGTGTGGGAAAGGTATTTTCCATGTTAGGTATATAAACACCATTTATGTGTGTTTCTCTATGACTTTATTTACATGGGGTAAATTATACAGGTTAACATGTGTCCCATGGGAAAGAAAGATGGGGGAGGTGCACAAAAATAAAAGAAAAATAAACAAAAAAGAGGGCAGGGAAATAAAAGCCTAGCATGTATAGTACAATAGCATTAATATTGTTTTGAAAATGTACATAAATGATTTCATAAATAAACTCTAAAATAGTAAAACAGAAAAATCAGAGGCACTATACCTCTCATTTCTTAAAATTTTAAACACATCATGCAAAAAACTATGACTATGACAAGAATGGATGTCCTTTGTATTTTCAAAATTTTTGACAAGAAAATACTCTTGCTTTTATTGTAAGTAAAGATAATATTATAAACCAGAAAATCAGGGAGCATTTCTTAACACCCTCCCACCAGAGTAGGGAAAGGGCAAAATGGGAGAAGGGAGTCAAAGGTACAAACTTCTGCTTATAAATGAATTTCATGAGGATATAATGTACCATGTTATGACATGGTAGGCTCCATGTCATAAATTTCATGAGCCTGGAGACTATCCTGCATTGCGTATTTGAAAGTTACTAAGAGAAGTTCTCATCTCAAGAAAAAGTTTCTATGTGTGTGGTGGTGGATGTTAACTAGACTTATTGTGGTGATCATTCACAATACATACCAAAATCAAATCATTATGTTGTATACCTGAAACTAATACGTTATATGTCCATTATGCTTCAATTCAAAAAATAAAAATAATTGTAAAAAACAAACAAAATGAAGGCATGGGAACTCTAAAAAATAACTCTCCCCCCAAATGCTTGAATGGCTCCCACATCTTCTTAAGATTTATTTTGGGGTTTCCAGCATCCACCTTCCTCTCTTTTCTTGTGTCTATTGCTTGAATCCTCCTCACTGACTTCACTGTGACTTCCAAACCTCTCTCTTGTCCAGGTATTAAACAGGTGTGTGCTGAATGAAGAAAGCTGGGTCTTCTCATTCCCTTCCTAGCTCCATCTTCCTCCCCTACTCAGTCTCTCTGCTCCAGCCCCACTGGGTCATTTATAGTTACTGGACCTGGGCACAAGCTGCTGACTTGGCCTGGGAACACTGTCTTCCTTGTGTACACCTGACTCACTTTCCAGATTCACCTGAAACACCATCTGAGCCTCACCTGACTCTAGATATGATCAGTTGCTTCTAGTTCTAGTTCTGTTTTCAACATACCACCCTGGCTTGTGGGAAGAAGCCCCAGTCACTCCTTGAAGTGTAAATCAAGAGATAGGATGTATACATGCAACCAATAGAGCCTGTCTGTGTGTCAGGCACCATCTAGGTGTGGGGCTGGAGCAATAAACAAAGCAGACACATCTCCTTGCCCTCACAGAGGAGACAGGCACTGGAGAGACCAATGGGTAAAACCGATTAGAAAACAGTGAGGGGCTGTGTGGAAGAACGGGGTGCTGCAGGCCCAGGGACAGTGGGTGCACAGGTTTTGATCACAAGGCTTGGAAACTTGCAGTGAGGGGATCCAGCAAGGACTGGAGAATCCCGGGGAGCTTTACTGAGAGGGTAGCATTTCAGTTGGGACTTTAATTAAGCACAAGAAGAGTTTTTGTAGAGAATGGAGTTGTGCTGGGTGGAGGGATTACAACAGCAGTCAAACCTCAGAGGGGCGAAGGGGTGGGTATATTTGGGAAATACCTGGTCCCTGAAGTGTCTGGGGCTGAATTCAGGTCATGTGTGGAAGAGGGTGGGAGAAACACAGCAGGAAGGTATCAGGATGCAGATCCAGGTCTCCGGATTTGGGAGATATCACAAGACTCTGGGGGAACCAAGAGAACACAATCACCTACCCACACCCCCAAATTAACTTCCACTGATTTTCAAATCACCATTCTGTCCAACTAGTTGTCAGGAAGTTGCTCTGCCTGATTACTGGGCCTATGGCTCCAAGGTGAGGTGGCTCTCCCTCTGCCCCTGGCACCAGCCCCTGGGGATTTCCTGAGGCGTACAGTGCAGCCTGAGCCTTGCAGGAGGAGCAAAGATTGTCCGGTGCGCCCACCAAGTGGGTAACAAGGACTGACATGCTCAAAGCATTGTGGGAGTGCAGAGTGATGGGAACACCTGGGCTCTGCTGGCAGGATGAAAATGTGTGTGACCACTTTGGAATGCGCTTTCTTAGGGTCGGTCAGTGCTGAGTGGGTACGGTGTCTGTGACCCAGCCAATTCCACTGCTAGGTGTATAACAAACAGAAATGTATATGTATATTAATCAAAATCCGTATCCTAGTGTGCTCAAAAAGTCTTCTCTGTAATGAAGATAAACTGGACACCACCTAAGTGTGTATCAGCATGGACAAAGAAGTCGTGGGCCTTCTTACCATGACTAAACAGCAATGAGAATGAACAATGACACGGCAGGCGGCAACCTGGATGAGTCTCCCATGCATCACTCTGAGTAAAAGAATCCAGACACAAGCCAAACAAAAGTAAGTCTACAAATTGGGATCGTGCTACCCTTTTTGGGGTGGTGATGAGACCAGATGTGGGCAGCAGGGCATCTCTGAGTGAGTCCAACCCACCCCACGTGAAGAGGCCTGGCTTTCTGTCAGCTGTTCAAGCCAGAGCCTGGGACAGGCATCAGTCATCTCAGTGAAGCTGTTGTGGATCCCACAGCCTCCGTGGAGCCACCACAGCCAGTGCCAGGTAGGGCAGACATAAGGCATTCCTGACAGGCCCTGCCTGGATTCCTGACCTACAGAACTGTGAACAATTTAGGAAAAAGGTCCTTCTTTGAAGTGACTAAGTTTTGCAAAACAGCAATGGATTACTCATCTTGGAGGGGTTACTGAGGGCAGAAACCAAATCTTTCTTGTAATTAGGGTATGATAAAAATATTTAACAATATTTGCCCTGGCTGGTGTGGCTCAGTGGATTGAGCACTGGCCTGAGAACCAAAGGGTTTGCCAGTTTGATTCCCAGTCTGGGCATGTACCTGGGTTGTGGGTCAGGTCCCCAGCAGGGGGCATGTGAGAGACAAGCACACATTGATGTTTCTCTCCCTCTCCTCCTCCCTTCTGTCTAATAAAATCTTTAAAAATAAATAAAATCTTTAAAACATTAATAATATTTAATACTATATAAGCAATATAAATAACATTTAACAATATTATGTGTTAACATACAAATAAATAATTTCAAACATTCTATTTTATTCTCTGAGTGAACTAAATGAGATAAGTTGTAGCACAAATTAAGTATTAAGTGATGTAGAGAATATCTTTTTTAATATATTTTACTGATTATGCTATTACAGTTGTCCCATTTCCCCCCTCATTCCCCTCCATCCTGCACACCCCCTCCCACCCACATTCCCCCCTTTAGTTCATGTCCATGTGTCATTAGTTCTTTAGCTTCTACATTTCCCATACTATTCTTGCCCTCCCCCTGTCTATTTTCTACCTACCATCTATGCTACTTATTCTCTGTACCTTTTCCCCCTCTCTCCTCCCACTCCCCTGTTGTTAACCCACCATGTGATCTCCATCTCTGTGGTTCTGTTCCTGTTCTACTTGTTTGCTTAGTTTGATTTTGTTTTTGTTTTAGGTGTGGTTGTTAATAATTGTGAGTTTGCTGTCATTTTACTGTACATGTTTTTTTACCTTCTTTTTCTTAGGTAAGTCCCTTTAACATTTCATAAAATAAGGGCTGACATGAACTCCTTTAACTTGACCTTATCTGAGAAGCACTTTATCTGCCCTTCCATGCTAAATGAAAGTTTTGCTGGATAGAGCAATCTGGGATGTAAGTCCTTGCCTTTTATGACTTGGAATACTTCTTTCCAGCCCATTCTTGCCTGCAATGTCTCTTTTGAGAAATCAGCTGACAGTCTAATGGGAACTCCTTTGTAGGTAACTCTCTCCTT
>PVIA01013798.1:0-30197 GCA_004024845.1 Tonatia bakeri
CCCTACAAAACTTTGCCCCCAACCAAAAATACCATAATCATGATCGCCTTTGCTTCACCTGCAAACAGCCTGGACACTTCTCAAAAGGTCCTCTCCCTTCCACTGTCTCCTAAACACCCTGGGTCATGGGGACACACACATGGGAATGGAGGGATAATGACTCTGGGGACGGGGCTGGGGGGACCCTGAGGATGGGGGGACACAGACCACAGGGAGGGGAGCTTAATGGGCCATGGGGCTAGAGTTGGAGTCTTAGTGAGCCTTGTTCTCGCCGGTGCTGGAGACCCTTGCAGCTGTATGGATGGGTCCTGGGGCCTCTGGGGCTCAGGGGGTGTCCCAGGTCAGGACTCGTGTTCCCCCTTCCAGTGTCATCCTGCACCCCTGGGGCTGCGTCTCCACCCGGGGAAGGAAGATATCAGTTAAACCCCTGGTGAGGGTGTCCTGGGCGGCCCGCCGTCCCGAAGCCCAGGTCATGAGGTCACGTGCAGGCAGGGCCGGGTCCTCCGGGGGCCACGACACTGGGGAGTCTTCTCTAGGCTGGGGTCTTTGGTGTCCCTGGCCCACAGAAGTGCCACCTGCTCTGTCTCCGCCGTCACCTACTGCTCTCCCCATGTGCATGTCTGTGTCCACAGCTTCCCATTTCGTGAGGCCACCAGTCACGCTGGCAGAGGGCCCCTCTCCCCCTGTCACCAGCAGTGAGAGCTGCAGACCCCTGTTTACACACTCAGCCCCTTTGGAGGTGCTGTGTGTGGGGACCTCCCCCTAGGAGCTCCAGGGGGCCGTGGAACCCCGACGAGGAAAGAACACAGGGGGCTGGGGCCCCATCTGGCGTGGGGGCCTCACGGCTGAGCTTCCCTCCGGGAAACACTGACGTGCTGTGAGGCCCGGTGTTAGTTTCACAAACCCCAGTTTCTCTTCCTCCAGCCGCGCCTACCAGCCCCGTGGCCTCCACTGAGCTCGAGGCCCCCAGTCAGATGACCTGGGAGGGCCTCCATCTTCGGTATTTACCACTCCGGTTCCCGGGGGCCAGCGGCGCTCCGGTGGGAAATATGCGACCTCATTTGCATTTTCTAATTGAATCGCTATCAGCTTTCCTGCAAGACTGCGCACACAAAAAGTTTTCCCGGATTCCCGCCTGCCTTTCGGCAGTTGCTAGGGGCAGCGAGGACAGGAAGGAGAGAGGTGCCAAGTTTTTAGGGTTCATCTGACTGTAGAGCTGTGGGTTTGCCCGACTCTGCAGAGTGCGGCCGGGCAGCAGGCAGGAGGAAGCCTCTGCCTGTGAGAATGACCCCCCGAGAACCGGGGAGTTAGGGGGCCCCACACCGCCGCCGCCACGGTCCTCCAGGGAGTTCCTTCCAGGCGCCTTTGGTGACGCTTCCTCAGACAACCGGAAACTGCTCCTTTGAATGAGGCTGTTTCTAGAACCTTCTGCCAACAGGAACCTTGCTCACTGTGTGCCCGTCAGAACTCCCCACCTTGCCCAGTCCCAGTCAGAGAGCGCTCTAAGCTGCGTGAATTAAAAAAAAAAAAGTGTTGAAGTTGTGACTCAGAAACCACCTGCACAGAAGTGCTCAACACCCGGGGGAGCAGATGTGTGGACGGTCACAGAACGAACACCCGCCCCAGCCAGCCTCTCCCTCGGCCCCCGCCGGCAGCCTCCGCCCCGGCGCGGTGCTCTGGGACCTCCTCAGGGGCTGCTGGGACTCGGGGTCTGCAGGGCTGAGCCCGGCCCCGGGGGCAGTCGGTGCCCACACCGCACACGGCTGTGGGGCCCCCAGGCCGTGCCCACAGAGGAGGGAGAGCTGCCCAGCGTGGAAAACCCGCTCCTCCGGTGTCAGAGTGGAGTGGGGAGAGGGTGTGTTTTCCCTCCACGTACGATGAGTGTATGGACGTCTGACCTCATGTGGACCTGCCAGACCAATGTCTGCAGATGCGGCACCAAACGCTCCCCCGCGGAGAATGAGCATTCCCACCGCTCCCCGGCCTTGCCGACGTTTGGTTCTCCCGGGCTCTCTGAGTTGTGCTCTGCCAGCACCGTCCTGCTCAGGGGCCGCGTCTCCGCCCCGACCGAGCCACCTGGCCACTCACCGAGACCTGGTGGTTTGACATCCGCAGCCACTCTGGACCGGCCTCCACAGGCTCAGAGTGTCACAGGTGACCTCTCCGCCCCTGGCCCACCTTTTCCCTTCCCGGCCTGCATGCTCCTTTGGGGGGTGTTAGCTGGCTGCCCAGCACCGCACTCCCTGTGCCCTTGCTGGTCGGCCCGCTTTGCCCCACTCACGCTCACGGAGATTCCCCACCACCCAGCAGCCGGTGGTGGGCGTGGCCTTCCATGCGGGCCTGACACCACCGAGTTCTGAATGGCAGTTGGCCCTCCAGCTCTCTGCACAGGGGCGTGGCAGACGTTTCACCAAAGGGTCCGAGAGTTGGAAAGGTTCCAGGCCTGGCGGCCAAGCCTCGGGGTCAAGGACATTCCTGCAGGCACTATGGCAGCACTTAAAGCCTTGGAAGGCATGCTCCACCTGCAGGCGGTCAGAAGGCAGGGGCAGGTGCGGCTGGGCCTGTGGGCTGTGGCCGAGTCCCAGCGTGGCTTTTCCCCGCCATAGAGCGCCACCCTTATGAAAAACCGAGGGTCCGCACCCCATACATTTGACAAAATCCGCCAAATCCTATTTGTGAAGTGGGGGAAGTTTTTGTATAAAAATGATATCTGTGGGAAAATGATTCTTTTAAACATTAATATATTTTTTCTGGGCTTGCTGTCCTGGTTTATTCACTCACCTGAGCATCTCTGCTCCACGCCCACTGGTGTGGTTTGGCGGTCCTCCCAGGGGGACAGTTCCATGAGGGCCGGGGACGGCTTCGGATGCACGTGGGGCCAAGGGGGTGCTGCTGGCCTCCATCCTCCGAGGCAGGAAGGCCCCCAAGTGTCATTGGCGCTGAGGCCCAGTGGCTGGCGGGTTCCCTGGTGTGCCCTGATGTCTGGCGGACCCAGTCCCCGTGTTTGTGCTGTTCTAGGCCATTCCATTTCTGTTTAAAAAAGTAAAGCCAGCTTTTCGCCCTGCTGCGAACAAGCGGGGAAAAGCCACGCTGGGACTTCGTGGAGTCTGCAGAAGCCTCAGGTGGGACCAGCAGCCCCGCCAGGTTGACCCTGCCGCATCCTGGGTGTGACCTGCCCCCCTTTAAAGAACTTCTCCAGCGTTCTCAGCAATCTCCTCCAGCGGTTTTTTCGGCTTCACCCCAGTGACACGGTCGCCTTCGATGCTGTCGCAACTCGTGTCTGGTTCAAGTTTATTCATTCCTGGCCGGCAGAGGTTGGTCAGACTGCGCTCCTGTCCTTGCTGTCCCAGGAAGTCATCTGCAGGTTCTTCTGGGCTTTCCACACTCACCGCCACACAAGCTGCACATGTGTTTGTGCGTGGGGAGGACCGTGCTGTGGTTCCGATGTGCGTGGGAGGCTCTGGGTGTCCCCACGGTGGACTGGAGGTTTGCTGCCGGCGTTTTGTAGACGCCCGTCACAGGATCAAGGACGGTCCCTCCTGTCCTAGTTGGCTGAATGTTTTCATCCTGAATGGGGTTACCTGTCACAGTCACAATGCAGGCGGCCCAGCCAGTTTCACCCTTAGTCTGCACTGAGTCACCTGGATCGACTTACCCAAGTTGAACCAACCTTGCATTCCTGGAGCGGACCGTGTGGCCATGACTTGCCGACTTGCCCTGGGGATATGGGGCTGGATTCCCATTGGGTCACATTTTGCTTAGGGTTTTTTTTTCCATTTACTTATGAGCAAGGCTGGCCTATGATGACCTTCTCTCTTGCTGCCCCTTCGAGGGTTTGCTTGGTTCTGGACACAGCGCTTGCCAGCTTCGGGCGGAGGAGTTCCTGGTGGTTTCGGCAGAGCGCCTGTTTGGGGCTGCAACTCCCCTTGTTCAGTGTCGGGACGGGGACACAACATGAATTTTAACTGCTCCTTCAGGTGCGGGTAGAATTCACCTGCAGAGACCTGGTGGTGTGGGCGTTTCTTTGTGATAAGGGTTTTAATTTAAATTTTGTTTGGAATAATAAAGCAGTTCAGATTTTACTGTCACGTTAGTTTTGGTGATATGTGTATTTCCAGAATGTTATCCGTTTTTTCTATGTTTTCGAATATATTGGCATAGATTGTGCATCTTGCCCTCAAGCGGCCGTCCCGCCGTCCAGGAAACCGGCCGTGACGCCCTTTTCCTTTCCGACCAGGACGCTTTGCAGTTTCTTTCCTTTAACCTGTCAGGCTCAGTAGCTCACAGGGGGCACTTTTGTGTCTCCATTCTTTCTATTATTTTCTCCTCTCGGTTTTACTCTTTCCTTCTTTCTGCCTGGTGCTCCGTGTCCTGTTCTTTCTACAGTTCCTTGAGAGGAGTGTTTAGATTGCTGGTTTTCTGCCTCGTCAGAGAAACCCCGATTCAAACCCGCAGCCTGGGGCAGCCAGCCGCCTTCAGGACGCTGGGCTCAGCCGCAGCTGGAAGGTCGTGTTTGACTCTTTCCTGGGACACGGACTCTCCCTGGGGCAGAGGGGCTGCGGTGACAGGGCTCAGCGTCCCCAGCAGTGACCCACGGAGGCGTGCGGGTTAGACAAGTTGGTGCCACTCGGAGCAGGGTCTAAGTGACATCCTAGAAAGTGGGGACAGGGAGCTCGGTTTGCAGTAAGGACACGGGACTGGCTGGTGGCCGCGGAGACTCTGCCCGCCGTCCGTTCCAGCCTCCTTCCACGCACTCAGGGGTGCGGCCCGCGGTTGGCTCGCAGTGGGCTAAGCAGGACGCTCTGCCCCGCCAGCCCAGCCTGGCGTTGGCCGTGCACTCCTGCGGGTGCTGGCTAATTGCAACCATCTTCCTCAGAGGCTGGGGGTGGTTAATTGCACCAGAAACCTCTTCATTAACATGCCTGACAAAAGCTGTTGTTGTATTTCCAATTAGTGCCTTTCATCTGAGGTCCTGGAGGGGCTTTCAGGGGGACCCCTTGCTCACAAGACACATGGAGTCTGCGGCGCAGGTGGGGACAGTAGCGTTGAAGCTGCTTCCCTGTCCTCGTGCCCGCTCTGCTCCCTGGAGGGAAGGGCCCCATGTGGGACTGAGACCCCGGGGCTGCCGCCGGCACCCCCAGCTCACTGCTCTCCCTTCAGGGCTTGTGACAGTCACTCGGGAAAGAATGAGAAACGAGTCCTCTGTCCTGGGGTGAGGCCCTCGCTTTGGGGAACGCTGCTATTAGAAGTGCGTGGTGACGTCTGGTTCCAGGCACTTGGGTGTCCTTTCCAGCAGGGGCAGCTCAGTCCCGAAAATGCTGTCACCCCAGTCCCCACTTCCTCTGCTGTGACCTGAGCCGAGACCCCTGTTCCCCACAGAGGGCGCCCCCGAGCCCCTGCTCCCAAGAAACTCCGGGAAAAGGGCTCCTCGGCTGATGGGTCTGGAGAGACTGCAGACCGTCCTGCCGAGAGGTTCTGGGCAAACTAAAGCCAGGGTTCTGGTCAACTTGGGTTAACCCTTTGCTGCCCGCAGGCCCTTTTCCGAGGGACCTGGCAATGCCAAGGTCACTTTGTATTACTGCAGCCATGTGCTTTACTCTGCCTGAGAGCCCCGTGTACGCCGTCACAAATACATGATGACCCATGGGCCTCCTGGGGACTGTGAGGGGCTCAGCACACTCCTTTGCCGCCCACCAGTGGCCCCTGCAGGCAGCTGGACGGGAGCACCTGGCCAGCTGGGTGGGGGCATCTCCACTGGCTTGGCAGCCCCCACGCTTATGGCCACCGTTGCTGCTGAAACCTGGGACGGGCAGGAGGGGACAGGACCTGGTGCCCCTTGGACAGGTGAGACATGGCATTGATGATTTTGGGGCTGACCATGGGCTGCTGGGGCACACAGCGATGAGAGAGACCTTTGAGGACCAGGGGAGGTGGGTGCACCCCACTCCAACCTGTAGACAGGGCCCCATGGGCAAGTCAGGGGAGCTGCTGTCACAGGGGGTGGAGACCTCTGGTTTGTGTGTGTGAAGCCACCTGCCCCTCCCCGGCCCTCCCTCCTCCCGCTGCCTCCCTCCCTCCTGTTCCCCTCCCTCCCCGTCTCCTTCCTCCCTCTCCTCATGCCCTTCCTCCGTCTCTCTGTCTCTGAATCACTCTGGCACCAGCCGCTCTGGCCGTCTGGCATGGTTGGCCACGTGGCCTCTGTCTCACCGCCCATGCTCCCCAGCCCCAGGCAGGAGAGGCTGCAGTGTGGGCCGGGCCCAGCACACGCTGGAAACTTGGGCCCTGTGGGAACCGTGACCAGGACCGTCAGGGCGGCAACAGCCGTGGGGGGGTGGCCCTGCCTCAGGGAGGTGGACGGTCAGAGGGGACCCCTGCCAGTGCAGCCCACTGAGTGGTCCTCCTGTCCTCGGGGCACTCACCGAGGCCCTGGGGCAGCGACCCCAGGGGGAAGGACGCTGCTCACCATGCCCGCTGTGTGTGGTCGCTCTCACCTGGTGTCCGGATGGGGTCGAGGCCACCAGCAGCCGCACCACGGTGTCCCATCGCTCGGCCGTCTGGCGGTCCCACACGGTCACGGTGAAGGCCACCTCCCTGGAGGGGATCCACAGCTCCCGGGCTGCGAAGACCGTGCCGTCTGCCCCGACTTTGAAGTCCATGCTGCTGGTCTCATACTGTGTCCCCTCAGTCCCCAGACAGCTGCTGAACTTGACTGCAAGAGGAGGGAGAGAGGGGTCAGGACCCTGCGGGTGAGGGGCAGGGCAGCAGCCGCAGGAGTGTCCTCTGAGGCGGCAGGTTCAGGGTCCCTAACAACAGCAAGGAATCAGCGACTTAAACCCTGTGCTGACTTCTGGCGCTGGGTGTCCCTCTTCTCCCGGGAGCGCACAGAGGCCTTGGATGAAGGGAACAAAGCTCTGGCTGCTGTGGCTCAGTGGACTGAGTGTGGGCCTGAGAACCAAAGGGTTACTGGTTCGATTCCCAGTCAGGGCACAGGCCTGGGTTGTGGGCCAGGTCCCCAGTAGGGAGCGCATGAGAGGCAACCACACATTGAGGTTTCTCTCCTCTCTCTCTCTCCCTCCCCTCTCTAAAAAATAAAATAAATAATAAAATATTTTAAAGAAGAAATAAAAATGTTGCTTATTAAAAGAGAAAAAGGAAACGAAAGACCAGGGACGCACTTGTGAGAAATCTGAGACACAGCCGCGTGGCCTCCCCGCCCGGGGTTCTCCGGAGTCCGGGGCTGGGTGTTCTCCACCTGGAAAACGGCTCCCTGGCCGGCCGTTTGTGCACCTGCTGCCCGCAGGTGGTGAGGCTGCCCTCTGGGCTCTGTTCCAAGCTGGACACGGCCAAGTGCAGGGCGAGACCAGCAGCGGCTCTGAGCAGAGCTCCAATTGCCGCGTTCCCTGGCCCGTTTTACTCCTCAGTACAAACCTGACACCTGCCAGGGCCCGCCAGTCGGGGTGGCGGGGCCAGAGCAGGACTGGCAGAGGCCGTGGGGCAGCAAAGCGCTGCCTCGGTGACTTGGACACGGACTGCAGGCAGCCGGGCTGCCCACACTGGCGGCAGGCACCATGCTCGCTGCCCAGATGTTCATTAGGCACCGACAGCCAGCACACCCATGGCCGGCAGGGTGTGGGGACGTCCAGGGGCGGCACATGCTCTGCCCTCAGGGCGGATCTCTACCCACACGCTGCCGCTGCCACAGCCGCCACCAGCGCTGCCGTAAATCATGTGGCGCCAGCCGCCGGGGGCGGGTTCTGCCAATGGAAGCCACGGGCAAGGTCACCAAGTGTTTATGAAAACGTGGGTGCCTCAGCAAGCATGGGGGAAGCCTGGTTTTTGAGGTGATTTCACTGTCACAACACATGTGACTTAATTACTGTTTATTCCCGCAGCAAAAAGCAAGCCCTTCGCGGCTGCGCGTGATCCGGTGCTTCCCCTCCGCACCCACAGTGTTCCACTGTTGCCGGCGCCGAGACGACACGCAATGTGTGTGTCCCCCGTCTGAGACACTGCACCGCAGCGCCTCACCTCCCCCGTGTTGGGTTAACACGGAGATGCTTTTCACTGGGAAGCCACCAGGTGTTCCCGCCCCATCTCGCTGGAGAGAGCGCATGTGGGGACACCAGGGCCCCATGAGCGGGGTCCCCAGGTGCATGACACCTGCCGAGGTCACGATTGGGCCACAGCTCCGTGGAGCTGCCCCTTAGCGAGGGAGCGGCGACCTCGTTTTCAGGGGGCAGGAACACCCCAGGCTGCGTTTGGAGCACCGCTGGCCCCACGGTAAACAGGCAAAGATCAGCAGCGGCCCCGGGAAGTTGGTCAGTCCTGAGACCCGATCATCACCGGCTCGGATAGAAGTGGCAGTTCTGTGACTGCTGAGGGATGAGCTGGCCCCGTGTTCTGTACAAGTGGATCCCCAATAATAGTCCTGTGACCGGACCGCCGGGGAGGGCCCGCGGTGCTCCAGGACGCGGCTGCGCCGTGTGTGGTGCTGACAAAGCAGGTGCAGGTGCGGTGGCCTCGGAGGCAAATGTCTACGCTGCGTGGACCTGCCTTGATGGAGCCTTGGCGGGCCGCCCATGGGGACTGGGACTTTGCAGAGGATGGACGTCCTGGTGGACGAGAGACTCTTGGGGACCTTGAAGACGTCGCTACCAGGGATGGCGCCCGCGCGCAACCTCCTGGAATCCGTGCCTGACGTCAAACCAGGGCTTCTCCACAGCGGGGATGGGTGGGGGCGGGGCTCACTGGTCCTCGTGGGGCTGCATGTGCAGCGCCTTTCCTGTCCGTGTGTCCAGGCACGAGGGAGCAGGGGGCCCTGACGGCCGGAAACTCCAGTGTCTGGCTTCAGAGCGGCCTCAACTGGGCCGGTCTGCTGTGCCCGAGGGCTGTGCTCACTGTCCTGGCTGCGAGTCCCAGCCCTGCTCGCCATGGGGGTGTGGCCACGAACATGGGGGGCCATTCTGACCGCCTGCAGGGCTGGGGGCCAGCTTTCATAAGGAGGGGATTCAGAACCACGTGGCCCCTGCAATGTGCTGAGCTGCGGCCCCCTCTCCAACGGACCAATCAGTCACCTGGGCCACCAGGACACGTGAGCGCCATGACCTCGCACGGCTGAAACCCCGTGCAACGTGGGTTTATCTCGCTCAGCATTCGAACAGCACTCAGAACGCCATGCACCCTTTGCCCTACAAATAGTGACTGAGCCCATGAGGGCAGACCCTCTGGCGACAAGGCAGAGGTCTCAGGGCGGGGCGCCTGTGCTCAGGACAGCAGCTGCCTTCTCCTGGGGTCGAAGGCAGTTTCTTTCCGCTGCCCAGGACGACCTGCAGGGCGGCGCCGAGGCGGGGCATGTGCTGACCACCTCCGTGCACCCCACCCTGTGTGCTGTCTTCGTTTCCGCTTCAGCCCACCTCCTACCTCCTGCATCCTTCGTGGGAAAGCGTGTCTGGGCTCTGCACCCATCTGGGTGGGGTTGAAGCACCCCAGGAGGGGCGAGGCCTGGGCAGGCGCAGGGGCGGCCCCCCACGGGGACCCTCAGTCCCACCCACCCCAGTGGGGATGACAGACATGCCCGGGAGTTCCTTCAGTGGGGGCCTCGCTGTCGAACTCTGCTCACCCCAGACACGCCCCCTCCTGCCCCCTCCCTCAGCACGGGGGCATGGGGCAGTTTCCTGCACTCGAGGGGTCTTCAGGAGCCAGCGTGACACCTGGAAGACACACATGGCCCGACTACACGCCTCGGGTCCCCACGAGGAGGAGCCGCCAGCGACTGCAGCCACGGGGTCGCGGGCCTAGGGGGCGAGTAGCCTGTCCTCTCGGGCCCTGTCGGTGTTTCTCCAGCTGTGTCTGTGTCTGTTCCTCTGAAAATCCTGTGGGATCTGTGGGAAATGTCTCTCTCTATGTGTTACATAAAATCACTGAACACGGGAAGACATGTGTTCTGATTTAGATTCAGAGTGACACGCGTGTCCTGGCTCAACGCAGGGTGTTCCGGGAAGTCCCCGTTTCCTGGTCTTGGTGCCAGACTCGAGCTCCAGTGGGAGGCACAGGTGGTGGGCAGTGCCGTCCCGTGTCGCAGGGGAGGAAACTGAGGCTCTCGGACATCCCACGCCTCCTCAAAGAGGCTGGCTCTCGGGAGGGGCGGGGGGACCCTGGGGTGCTTGGCAACGCGGCAGCCAGGTCCTGGTTCCGCTGGGGGCCCTCCTGTCGAAACCCGAGCTGGGAGGTCCTGTCCACTCACGGGGTCCTGTGGGCCCCCATGGCCTCGTGGGGAGGTGGCTATGGCTGTGGCCCCTCTGGGACTGGGGACCCAGCATTGACTATGAGGCAGAAAGTTGCTTCGTGGGGAGAGGCACCGGTGGGGACAGGGGCACACGGAAGGTGACAGCTGCCACAGCAGGGCTCCACGGATGGAGATCCGCTCAGAGGGGCACCTCCTTCACCCTGGACCCCACGCTGGCCCCTGACACTCCTACCCGCGGCTGGACGCTGCATCTCCGAGTTTCCGCAGTGAGCTCGTCGCCCCATTAGTGTGAAACCCAAGCCGACTGTTCCAACCCGCACGGTCCCGGCGCCTCCACCTCCCCCCCGGGCAGTGGGACAAACAGCGGAAGATGGAGGCACCTGTGCAGGGCTCACTCCGGACAAGCCCCAGCCTGCTGCCTGCCCTGTGGCCAGTCGCTCGTCACCCATTTGAGTGGGAAGGAGACAGGCCTGGGAACAAAGACCCTGGCCCAAGGTTACCCAAGGGTGTCCAGGCCACAAACGGGTGTGGCCCCTGGTGCCTGGCTCTGGGGTCCCCACGGGAAGACAGGACAGATGGAGGCTGGGCTGAGAGGCGATAGGGAAAGGACCACACAGGCCTCTGTGGGCCACCAAGAGGGCCCCCGACCAGGCTGGGAGGCCCCAGTGTGCGGGTAGGGAGCCCTGTAGGGTGTGTGGGGTCAGCTGGGGGGGAAAGGCCACCTGTGTCACTCAGGGGTGGTTCCGGAGGTCCAGCAGCCCCTGGGAGTGAGGGGTGTCCTGAGCAGAAACCCCCTTTTGGGGGCCAGCATTAAGGGAGTGGGGGAACCGGTGGGGCAGGGCCCCGGCCAGTGCCTGAGTCTGAGGGTCACGCCCACCTGACCCTCCAGTGTGCACTGCGCACAAGCAGGCCCTCAGCTACGCGGCCGGCACCTGCCCCTCCCTTTCTCCAAGAATGCACAAAACCTTCCTCCAAGAAATTACTGTGTTCCCCGGCCATCCTGCTGGCTCACAGCAGAGCTGTGTGCAGCAAGGCTTGTCGAGGCTGGTGCCGAAACGCGTGCCCACGGAGGGAAGCCCGCGGTGCCCTCATTAGGAGGCTTTGTGCTAACCCTCTACCCTCGTTACTTCTAATTGCCCGCTTAGAGAGGAGCAAGGTGACCAGGAGCTGGAGACGGGCAGCGAGTGACGCGTGGATCCACTGCCTGCTTGTCATTTCTGGGGGCAGGCTGCTGCGTGGCCAGGAGCCCGGCGGGCTGGGGGGCTGTGCCATGGTCGTGAGACATAGCTTCTGCTTGTTTTCCTTGTTAGGGGAGTTGAGGAAGGTCTGATGAGCAGAGGTGAGCTTGTAGCGAGGGCTGTGCTGGGGCATGAACACGTTTGCCGACAGTCTGCTTGCCCGCCCCCCTCCTCCCACCCACCCCTCCCACCTCCCCACACACTACATCTCCACAGTGAGTCCAGGCACCACCCTCCAGGTGCTGAAGGAGGTCAGGGCAGCCCCGAGACTCCTTTGTGCCCCTAAGGCTGCCACCACCCTGCTTGCCTCACTGAGGCTCCAAACACTCGGCCAGTCTGCGAGCCCGGGGCTGTGGGTGCTGGGCCCACTCTCCTCACCGAGGTCTCCAGCACTGACCGCTGGGGCGGTCTGGCACCCAGGAGGGGCTTCAGAAATGTCAGGTGGACAAATGCCCAAATTCTGTTTCCTTTCGCTTTGAAAATGGATGTCTGATGAGCTGTGGAGCCAGGAAGACAGTGGAGCAAGCATTGCTGTGTGTTACTAAGTGGCGGAGGCCCGTCTGAAAGGGCCACACACGGTGTGATTCCACCGATGTGATATTTGGGGAAAGGCGGCACTGCGGAGACAGTACTGGACCCGTGCCCCCAGGGGTCGGGGGAGGCGGATGAAGAGCTGGAGCACAGGGGACTCTCAGGGCAGCGACAGCACGCTGTGAGAGGCTACGGCGGTGGGCGTGTGCGCAACGCCCAGAGCGATCCCACCGCCGGCTGGCAACGATGTGTCAGTGTGGGCTGAGCGTTGCAACAACTCGCCCCCCGCCCCCGAGGCAGCGCTTCTTTAACTCCCGGAAGCTGCGCGGGGACAGAGGGGATTCGGGACCCGGCGCTTTCTGCTCAGCTTCCCCATAAATCTGGAACTTCTCTAAAAGCCAAAGTTCATTAAAAATGGATATTCTCTCCCCGTTAGACACACCGTCTTCAGAGGAAACACTCTCTCAGAATCATTAAAAATCCCGATTTAAAGCAAAGCACAAAACACTCTTTCATGCTGTTTCACGTGTGGCCGGGAACGAGAACCCAGCTGCCCCGTGGGCTCCCTGGTCGCGGTGCCACAGTCTGACGAGGTTACCGACATGTCTCCTAGGACGTCCTCTGTGTCCAAAGCATTAGCCACGGTGGTAACAGACGTGTGTCCTTGTCACGGTGGCTTGCGTTTTCCACCTGCTGCCCCACCTGGTCCTGCCCCAATAAACTCTTAGTGTCCGTATCGAATATCTGGCACTTTTTGAAAACTGAGGTGCTGGCGGGGCGAACTGCACCGGAACGGCTGCAGAGCTGCCCACGCCCCCCACCTGGGGCTGCAGCGAGGCGTAGGTCTGGGCTGGCTCTGAGCCCACGAGGGTCTGCACCCACATGGGAGTGCACGGGGCTCCCGAGCTGGCTGGAGAGCTCACCGGGGCTGGCACCCCGGCAGACACAGGGGCGGCAGGGGGAGGAAGTCTCAACCGGAGGAGGGTCGCTTGTGTGGAAGTTCTTCGCCCGGGGGGTGGGCAAGCGTGAGGTCTGGGCTCCCGTCGGTGAGTGGCCCTGATGTCCCCAGTGAACGGGGTTGAGGGGCTCTCACGTGGGTGACATTGCTAACAAAACCCTCCCGCCTACTCACAGAGGGAGATGGCCTCCATCTGGCCCCACTGCACTGCCACGCCCTTGCACGAGCTCCAGCGTGGCCCTTAGAGGGGGTCAGGCACAGCCACTGAACGCGCCGCTTGGTACGGAGTGCTGAGTGTGACATGAGCCCGGGGAGGGCCATCGTGAGTCGGGCACCGTTGGCAGGGTCTGCACACCCTGTGCCAGGAACTGTGGCTCATCAGTCCACATCTGGGCAGTCTCATTGTGTACCCTCGGCGTGGGCAGGGATGCCGGCACCCCAGCTTGCAGGTGAGCACACCGAGAAACAAAGAGCAGGCGTGTGTGCCCCCCAACACATCCCTGCCTTAGGGAAGCACCCACGGAGTGGGGTCCCCAAGAGGCAGCCGACACTATGTGACCCACGGGTGGGAACACCTAGGCAGACTCACGGGGCAGTGTGCCCCCGACTCTGGGTGCCTGGACCCTCGGTGGGTGCTGGCTGAGCTCCTGGCTGCGCTGCCTCACTGTCCTTGGCACACGTTCCTCGTCCCCGGGGCCCTGCCATGCCTGGTGCTACAGGAACACAGGGGCCCACAGCGGCCCCGACAAACCCCTTCCCTTCCCCAAGCTTCTCCCTCCGGGGCGCTGGCTGCGGGGCTCACAGTGTGGAGTCAGCGACCTTTCCTCACCCCTTTCTCTTTCTAGGTCAAACACATACACACACACACACACACACACACACACACTCCCGACCCTATGTCCTTGGCCTCAGGTGTACAAATCGGAAGTTGGATCTGGGGTCAGGAGCAGCCCCCTGGACGGCTGTTGGGACGCCGAGGCTCCCGGGCCAGCTCTGTGTCAGGAAGGGCCTAGATTCAGAAATCCAACTCCGAGGCTGCAGGTGGGCAAACGCCTCTGACCTCACAGGGGTGGCGTGGGCGCAGCTTCCCTGAATCCCCCCCCAAACTCCAGAGTCTGTGGGGTTCTGATCAAGGGGCCTTCCCAGAGCCTGGGCAGGATGTGGGGTCTGAACTCTGTGGGTGCAGATTTGATGGCACCAAAGCCACCGCTCGGGCTGTGACTCGAGGTGAGGGCGCACTGCCACTCTGTGGTGGGGATGCACTCTGTGGGTGCGAGGGGCGGCCTGAGCCAGTGTGGCATGGAGCCGTGGACAGTGCGGAGCCCTGGCTGCCCCGCCTGCGCCGGCTCCGGCACCCCTGGCAGCTGGCAGCCGCCCCCCCCCCCCCCCCCGCGCCTGGCACATCCTCGGCCTCAGTTTGCTGGGACTGAATCCAAACACGACCTTGAACTTTACCAGCCGTTCCTTCTGCAAACACATTCGCACTGGCCGCCAACGATTTTTCTAAAGCAAAGAAAGAGGACGCAGAAACGCAAACATCTCCCCGCTCTCAGCTGCACCAGCCACCTGGCACCCACGCCCTGGTCTTCCCGGTCAGAGCGGTTCCACCCGGCTGCATTCCTGGCACACTCAAGATATCGGGGACCCTCTAGAAATGAGCAGACCCTGGGGGTGCCTTCAGACCAGGGATGGAAATCTCTAGTGTCCGAGGTCTCTCTTGAGGCCCACGGGGGCCGGGCTGTCCTTGAAGAGAGTGTGGACACCCTCGGTTGCCCCACGGCCCAGGGAGGGGACCGAAGACAGGCAGACACACAAGTATGACATATGCAGCTGCCGTATTGGGGACTCCAGGGCACACGGTGCCAGGAGAGCCCCAGGAGGGGTCCTGACTGGTCCTGGGGCCCTGGAGGACCCGGGGGGAAGAGGAGTCCTCAGTAAGGGGGGACGGCAACTGGGGCCCACCTCATCCCAGGCCTGTCTGGGGCTCCAGGGGACCCCAAGGGGGTATGACAAGGGGGGCCCACACGACACCCTCGGGGCTCCTTCTCAGGGTGAGCCCCGACACGTGTTTGGACTCTGACCTCCTGGGACACAAGGGGGCACACTGACCAGGCCGGGACTGGGGAGCTCAGTGGTGAGCAGGGAGCTCCACCCCGACCCGGAAGCAGATCCGCATCCCTCCGCCCCAGTGTCTCTCCCTGGCGTTCCTGCCTCAGCCCAGGGCCATCTCCGTGGAAACGCGGCCCCAGCTATGCGTCGGCTGCTCCTGTTCGGAGCCCGGGGTCTAAAGAGCAAGAAGGAAACGTTCTTCGTGGGTCCCAAAGAACATCCGAGGGACACGAGGGCTGGCGTGGGGACAGGGAGGAAACACAGCGGCACTCCTGTGACGACCGTGCACGGTCATCTCTGTCCCCAACAATGTTCAGCGCACGCTGGAGCATTAAAGGGACTTGGGGGGGGGTCCCCGTGTGGGGGAGGGGCCTGGAAGAAATGCATGCTGGGAAGTCAGGGTGCATTAGTCAGCATGGGCGGGTTAGGCTGCGTAACAAGGAGCTCCCAAAGCATGTGCTGTGCCGCCACGGCCAGCTGGGCCCCCGAGGCTGGGGGTCCTTTGGCTGCTCCCACGATAGCTGCAGCAGGGGATGTGTGGCCCTGCGGAGCGGACATCACACTCATTGTCACCCCCCTGCCCACATGGGGGAGTTCCAGCCCACCTGTGCCCCCGGCCCTTTGTCCAGAGCATGTCGGGCATCCAGCCCTGAGCGTGACAGTGAGGAAGCCGGATCCCCCTGTGTGTGGGGAGCAACACGCGTCAACGACAGCGGCGGCTCCTGTGGCTGCCACACCGTGTGGCCCCTGCTGCTACTTCGCAGACCTGCCGTGGGTGGAGGTGTCGCTGCGTGTTCAGGCCTTGACGTCTTTCCTCCCACAGATAAGATGGCACTCCGGGAGACACGTGCGGAGACGCAGCGTGAACGCAGGCCTCTGCCCCCGGCCTGGGTGCATGGGATTGTGAGCGTGGGCAGAGGCTCCTCACCTCCCCACCCTTCCGGTCTGTGACGCCTGTGTCTTTGTGTCCACGAGCAACAGAGGCAGCCCTGTCGAGGCCATTCTTCTGACAGCAGCCGATCCACAGTGCGGGCTGAAATCCCAAGGCCGGGGACCAGACGGCGCATGCAGGGCTGGGTCCTGCCGGAACCAGTCTGCAGATCCCTGCCCCTCAGAGCTGCACTCTGCTGGCTATACCCCTGGCAGGGACGACCGCCAGTTAACCAGCCGGGGCGTTTGGGAGGCGATGGTCCCGGCCTCCCTTGGCCTGCAGCCCGACCCCCAGACCTCAGCAACGCCCCCTTCTGGAGATGCACCGCACGGGGTGGTCCCTGCAGGCCCCACGCCGGGATCACGGTGCGTGATGAAGCGTTTATCCGGAGGTAATTAGGCCTTGAACACGTTTGACACGAAGTCGAGATAAAGAATTGTTTTTTAATCTAGCTGCAAAAAAGCTCAGCCAGATGTATAAAAATTATATGACATTTTACTCCTCGGTGTAAATTAAAATTTGCAGAAAGGTCAATGAACCGGGAAGGGTTTTTTCAGATGGTTCGGGCAGCAAGGACGGCGCAGGCTGGAGGCAGAGGGAGGCCCTGGCAGCCTACCTGCCGGCCTGGGCCTCTGACCGGAGGGGGCTTCCCGCCCCCCAGCCAACCCCACCTGCCAAGTTTCATGTGCTCCCCATGGGCCTCGCTCCTGCCAAACGCTCAGTGGAAGATGGTGGAAGAAGGTTCTGGATTCCCTTGGACAGAAAAAACAGCTCCTAGGGAAAGGCAGCCTTGGGACTAGACCCTTCTGGCTGCTGAAAAGAGAAAGGTGTGCACGTGAAGCTTCAACCCATCTCGCTGAGTTCCACTGTGTGAGCAGCCCTACTGTGTGCTCACAGTAGGGCTATGGCAGGGGATGAGCCCAGCCTGCTGCCTTGCCCAGAGCTGAGGCCCAGAAGCTGGCAGGACAAGCTGTGTGGCCTCGGAGAGCCGGCCAAACCTCTCTGAACGTCGTATCCCACTCAGCACAAGCGCCCTACCACCATGAGATGGGGCCTTCGCCCACGTTCCTCAGCCGGAAGGAGGGCTGGGACTAAGGGTCAAGCGGAGGTAATGTCTCCCTGGGAGGGCGGTTGTGACCAGGTGACACGGAAAAGCAACATGCCCAGGTAGAGCGGACTGTCTGCACCTGGAGGCCCAGGGAGCTGGTGGGGGGCAGGGGAAGGGGCAGGGCAGGGGTGGGGGGCGGTGACTGTCAGGGCCTTCCCGCCCGGGGTCCACCCTCCACTCCCAGCCTGCACTCCGTGACCCAGATTCGGTCGGCAGGAAGGGACCCAGATGCCGACTCTGACATGGAAGGCCTAATCTTCCAGCTCCATGAGCAGCCACGGCACATGGTCTCAGCGCCTCTCATCCTTCCAACCAAGTGAGGTGTTTGCCCCCCTCCCCACCCCCCACAAGCCCCTTTATCTCTCAGCCTCGGCTGCAGAGCAGAGTGTGTCTTAATTTGAAAGGCGATGAGGAGTGAACACCAGCTCTGGGATTAGGGATTACCCTTCTTCAAAAGGCGAGAACAAAGGCCTTCACCAGAGGCACCTCGGCCTCCCTGCCTTACAATAGGAACGAGGACTCTTGGGGGACGCCCCCCCGCCTGCCCTCCCTGCAGGGCCCATTGTTTCTCCTCTGGGGGGGCTGGTCTGGCTCGTAGGTGAACGAGGTCCAAACACAGCTCCACGCGTTCCCCACTCCCTGCGCTGAAGGCCTCTGTGATTTAAAGCAGCAGTTACACGGAGGAGCCAGATAAAGACGCGGGGAAAGCATCTCTCTGGGTTGGGAGGGGCGAGAGGCCGACAGAGGTCAATGTTTCGGTGAAATATCTCCAAATATTGTCAGTTATTTTATGTGGATGTTGCGTAGCGTCCCTCGTGTTTTCGCGAGTTGTGGGCTCCTCCGTGGGGGAGCAGCTGGTGCTTTTGGAGAAACGAGAAGCCTGGGGAGGGGCTGCCCCGAGCTGCGGGCTCCGAAATGCCTTCGTGTCCAGGCGCTGGGCACACTGAGCTCTGTGTTGGGGGTGGGAGGGGGGTGGGACAGAAATGGCCAAAATGAAAAGGAAGCCTCAGAGGAGGGGACCAGGCCAGGCTGGAGGGCGGCTCTCACCTCACCTGCTGACCTCACCTGCTGACCAGTTTGGGGACGGTGACTCGAGACGTAACGAAGTCAGAGAAGGGCGGCTGCTGCCAGCACCCAGGGGTCCCGGGCAGCACGCACTCCCCGCCCCTCTTCGTGAGAGCCTGGACGGCTGTGCACACCCCTCTGCTCTGTGCAGGGTGCCCGCCCCCAGCTCAGCATCCAGGACGCACCCTAAAGCCCCACAATGCACCCCGACTCCTGCCGACACCCGGGGCCCAGGCTGCTGGGTCAGGCTGTGTGGAGTCGTTTCTGAAGCATTTCTTCTCGAGTGGTGACTGGGCACCTGCCCCCGGGGGGGGGGGCAGGGACACCGGTTCCTCTGAGAGGTCAGGGTGGGGGTGGGGTGGGGTGAGGCTCCTCCGGAGACACCACCTCTGCCCCTGGACCCTGGCTGATGGCCCCTGTCTGTCCCCAGTCACAGGGCCACCCTGGGGAGTCAGGGAGGCATCTGCTGTTCGGTTCCTTCAGTTCATCGGCATCACAGAGTGACCCCCTGCCCCTCTGCCGCGTAAACACGGGGGATAAGCGAGTCCCATGGTTGAGGCTCTGGCCATGCCGGCTGCGGCTGGGCCCCTGCCCAGCCCGGCAGCCCCTCCTGAGGCCCCAGGGGCAGGGGCCTGCGGACCCACTTGGCGATGTCCCCGCCCTTCACTTTGCTTTGCTTTAGTGACAAATCACAAACACATGCCCGATGCTCTGCAGGGGGGTCGCCCTGCTGGGCACAGATGCCGCAGGAGCCACCCGGAGAGGCCGTGCTTTCCCTGCACCGTGGCCCACCTTCCGGAGGCTTCTGCGGAGGCCGCACGTCCTCATTGTCACTTCCTCAGACCAGAGCCTGGAGAACCATCCGCTCAGGGCGCGGAGGCTCAGAGAGGTGCAGCGACTTCCCTGAGAACACACAGCCTGCTGGCAGCAGAGAGACTCCGGCTGCTGTGTTCTCTGGAAAGTTCTCTGGCTTGGTCAGCATTCCGTGGGGAACAGCCAAGTCAAGGTCAGCTGACCAGGCAGCACGGGGGCTGTGGGAGCCCACTCGACGGGCCTCTGGATGCTGCCTGCGGGGTGGCCGAGGGACAGGTGTGTGGTGCCCGACTCTGCCGTGGTTTCCAAGTCTGAAACTCTGTAGGTGGCAGGCTTCTCGCTGAACACACAGATGCTCCCGCCTGGGCCTGCTAATGAGAAAGCTCTTGCAGCCACGGACACGGACGCGATTGCCTGTTTTCCAACACCGCGAGGAAAACCCACAGAGGTGCAAGGCACTGCAGGAGGGAGCATGATTGGCCGGGGCCAGCTGCAAAAAGGGGGAAGGGACCAGGCGAGGTCCCCTGGGTGCCCAGTGCGGGCGTCCAGCCACATCGCCCAGGCGCAGGGGTGACGGGGGTGGCAGTGGGGTGCTGGGTTATCTGTGAACTGGCGCCCGTCCCCTCCGCCTGCGCAGGCTCTGGGCCAGGCCCATGAGCGGAAGGCGATGCCGCCCAGGCCGCCAGTCCCGAGGAGCCCGCTCACAGGGAGAAGTCAGTCCCCGGGCCGGGCCCCGACCGCTGCCCAGTCCGTTCCGCTGAAGGTCCAGTGCTCTGCGTTTCACTCCAGTCTCCATCACTGGAGGGGACTTTGCAAATCCCCTCGAAGGTGGACGAGCAGGAACGGCTAGCGGGCAGGGTGTCGTGCGAGTTCCCGAATGCTCGGTCCTGGTTTCTGCGCCCCGTCCCCGAGACCAGCGGAGCTCGGAAGCAGAGCCCTGGGGGAGGTTTCCCGGAGAGTGGCGGCCTCTGGCACAGTGAGCGCACAGTTCGAGCCCAGGGTGACGTCAGGGTCCCGGCCCCCCGGCACGTGGTCAGGGCTCAGGTACACGCAGACAGGGAGGGGAGAGGAACATGCAGAGGCCCGTGGACTCAGCCTCTTCAAGAGGCCCCTTGCCCTCCTGATCACTGGCTGGGCCTCTGGGCATTTGGGCACCGACGGCCCCTGGGAGTCGGAGAGCCTTCGCCTGTCAGACTGAAAGTTCAGCAGGGGGGTGATATCCGCTATGCCCGCCCACATGGCGCTCGTGTTCCCGCCTCTGTCCTGCTGGGGGTTCTTCCCAGGGCCAGGCACAGCTGGCTGCCACCTCGTCTGCTTTAGCTGAACCCTGGGGAGGCCGCCCCGACCTTCGCCCCCTGCCGCCTGTCCCCACCCCTCGTGTGTCCCTTCCGTTTCCTCTGGGTAGTTCTCCGTTGCAGGAGTCTCCCCATTCTGTGTGTCTGCTCACCCACCTCCTGCCCCAGCACCAGGGGCCTTCCTGTCTGCTCGCTGCTGATCCTGCACCCAGCACAGTGCCCACTACTGCCAGGGGGTCACTAACCAGATGGGCAAGTGGGGACTCGCTCGGGCGAGAGGCCCTGCAGCCGGCAGGAGGCACCTGGAGCTGGGTGGAGGGCGCCTCCCATCAGCGGGGGCCTCGGAGGCTCGGCCAGAGTGGGTGCCCGTGCAGCTCTGTCCTCTGCCTGCTTTGGCAGCTGCAGTGGCCTTTCCAGAAGGGCGGTGACCACCCAGTCAGATGGGAGCCGCTGTGTTGAGGTGCCAGCCCACAGAGCCTGTGGCCCTGTCTGCACTGAGGACAAAACAGTCGTCTTTCTCCGGGTGAGACCGTGCAAACACATGTCTCTCAGGGACACGGTGGTGTTCTTGTGGGACAGGACATGGGCGAGACTTCAGTGGGAGTGGCAGCCCCGAGGCCCCGAATACTCCAAGCACCCAAGGGTGTTGCCATGGAGCTGGCTTAACAAACAGTGACTGAGCACTTAGCACCAGGGGCCTCGGGAGCTGGGCTGGGAGGGTGGGGACCCCTGGAGGGGATGCCTTCTTCCCACCCTGGGGAGCTGTGGACAGCAGAGGCCTGGGCACTGTGGACGACCAGCAGGATCAAATCGAGAGGCCACTGCCCCCTGGGCAGGGCAGTCCCTCCAGGCCGGGCAGGGGACATGGCACCCCCACCGGGGAGGCTGTGTGCCGGTGCAGCCGCCCGCTGGCCGGCCCTGTGCAGTGCGCTAATGACTGAGGAGGTGTTAGTTCCGGGCCAGTGCCACAGAGCCGGGGGCCTGGCCTCCGAGTGTCATTAAAATTCTGCTCTCAGAAAACACGGCTGTTCTGATCTCCCCCTGCAGCCGACCAGGGCCCACGTCTGCGCCTTTCCGGAGGAATCTTTCACACTCCGCTTCTCGTCACGCACTAGAGCCGAGAACGAGAGATTTAGCTGCCGGGCTCTGACGGCTCGGCAGGCCTCGTTCCAGGCCCTGACCGCGGGTCGTGGGGGGCGGGGGGTGGGAAGGATGCTGCCCTTTGCTCTGAGGACCGTGAGCACAGCCAGAGACCTCTGACGGTGGCGCCCCTGTGGAGGAGAATGCTGCCTGCCACCAGCCTGGTCTTCACGGGTCTGGGGAGGGGGGTTGGCACAGTCTGAGCTGGCTGGCACCCTGGGCGCATGCATGGGGCCGCCTGTCCCGAGCATGCTCACTGATGCCCCAAGGTCCCGTCAGCCCTCCTCCTTGTGGGCTGGTTCTCCCGGGGACGCGTGGGTCCTGAGGAGCCCGAGCTGCAGGAGGGGACCTCATCTCCGCTTCCACCAGGAGGCAGCGGTCCACCCGCGGGGGCTGCCTCCCCTCCCTCGAAGGGCCATCTTTGCGTTTTCTCCTGGCCTCAGTGAGGACTCGCTGTCTCCGTCCAGTCAGCCAGTAAGGGGAGCGCGCCTGGGGACAGGACCAGGATGTGCCACCCTCGCTGGAGGAGAGCAGACACAGTGCGCCCTCCTGGGAAAAGCGGATCCTATGACAAAGCAACCTCCTGTCCGCCCCTTGGGCACTGTGCAGGCTGAGTGGCGGCTGCCGAGCCGAGGGCCCGGGAAGCCAGCTTGCTGCCGGTGTCGGCATCGGTTTCTTGCATGTGGTGCCTGCTGTTCACGGTGGCCTGCCACCCAGGCCACACGGCTGGGGGCCACGTCTGCAGGTCGGTTTGGGGGCACTTGCAGGGACGAGGGAAAGCCCCTGGGCACCAGCATCCTGGCTGGAAAAGCCGAGAATCTCCAGGAGTTTCCATACCTCTAGAGACACGCTCTGTCCAAGGGCACAGGGGGGCGGGCAGAGTGACAGAAGCCACGGGGCGGGGGTGGTGGTGGAGCTGGGCTGCCAGGGGCAGGGGCTCCCGCCAAGGGAAGGGACGGTGCTGTCACACTGCTCCCTGACCGGGTGACCCGTGCTCAGAGGACCCTGCTCGGCTCCGCTGGAAGCAGGCCTGAGAGGCTTCCATTGGGCGCAGGAGGAACCCATGTCTCTCAGCTGCCTCTCCTGCTCACAGCCCGGGCTGCCCGCCTGCTGGGCGTCCGGCACAGGGTCCGGCAAGTAGCAGGCAGCCAACAGAGTGTACGAATGAAAGAATGACCCAGGGGTGGGGGGACTGAGGACGGCCTGGCGTGGCCGTCCCTCCTGCCTTCGTCACAGGAGAACATCCCATCATGCACTGCGATGCCCGCAAAGTGACTAGTGCCCCTGGTGGGCATCAGGTTCAGGAGTGGTCAGGGGTCACCCAGGGGCCGGCGGGCCTGGTGCTGGGTCTGGTGGGCTCTCCCATGTCTCGAAGTTGCCCTTCACAGCCGCACGCCCTTCCCCAGGACCCATCGGGGCAGGCTGTCCACATGCGTCATTTTAATTGGATAACGGGGGGAGAAATCCTTCTCTCATACAGCTCCCGACTCTATTAGCGGAAAGGCTCTCAGCAAAATGTGCTCACTCTTGACCGGTCTCCACACGGGCACTTCCACGGCCCCATCTAGCATGTACCAAATGACGCTGGCTCGCTGGCGGAAGACAGAGCATTAAAACAGAATCTAAATCAATTCTGCTGATCAATTGCTGCACAGATGCTGTAAGTGGCTGCAAACTGAGTCACACGGAGCTCGGCCGCGTGGCCGCGACGGAGCAGCGCTGTCAGGAATGGGTCCCCCCACCCCCCTGCCATCATACATTCAACTTCCCGCTGCCTTTCCTTTCCTCTCTGACCTGGGCTGGTGGCCACTGTGAACTCCCAGGGCAGAAGGCAGAGGGCAGAGGGCAGAGGGCAGAGGTGAATCCCAAAACCAAACCCCAAACCCCAAACCCCGAAGTCCCCGCACCCGGGACAGTTCTGACCAGAGATATCCTTCTGCCCTAGACTTGTGACGGCAACTGGTGTCCCGTGTCCTCGTGAGCACCCCTTGCTGGCAGCACGCCCTGAGCCCCACGCTGTCTGCCCAGCCTCCCCCTTGGCCAGGCTGCACGGGGGGTGGCATTTCCAAATCACCCACCGGGGAGCTTGCTTCAGGACACATCACAGCACCTGCTACGAAGCAGGGGCCGTTGTAAGAAACAGGCAAATGGCCATGCTTGGGGGCAGGGGAGCGCAGTGGTTGGAAAAGGGATGCCGGGGGAACGCCTGGAAGTTAGGCTGCATGGCTGAACCTCCAGTCTGGAGATGTCGTGCTGTGTGACCTTGGATAGGCCACTTCACCTCTCTGTGCCTCGGTTTCCGCACCTGTGCGACGGAGCATCACGGAGCTGTTTGAGTGAACAGCATGTCCCCATGGGGCTCAGGGCAGCCTGTAAAGTCACACACCACTCGGTGGCGTTGCCACTGTCACCACTGTGATGACTGGCCGGTCCCGTGTCCATGACGTCCCACCGTCTTTCTCTGCTTCACACCCCGTCTGCTGCTCCCGATAGAGTAAGTGGCCCCGCCTGTCCCAGGCCCACTCCTCCTCCACGCCCAGCTCCCACGGAAGGCTCCAGAGGGTTCTGGGCTCAGCGAGCTCCGGCGCCCATGGGGACGTGCCGTGGAGGGTGGGAGGATTTCCGGGCCGGCGTCAGCGGGGCCAGCCACCGGGCGAGGTGAGGTCCCGGCCCCTCCCCAGTGCTGGCCCTGTGCCGGGAGCTGCCCCTGATGTGGCCTCAGGTACGATTCACGGCAATAAACTGGCCACCCTGGGCTCCGATGGCGGGTCTCAGAGCAACTTCAGTGCCTGTTTTGGCCCTGCCTGGGCCTCCCCACTCAGAAACTCATGGGTGGGGGGTGTCCCCCACCCCCCGACACACCTGTAACCCACTGCATGCACGCATCCCTGGAGGGAGCCACAGATGACCCGTCAGCACATGTTTGGGAGGATGAGGTTCTTTCGCCGGCATGGATTTAACGCTGCTGACTTTTGTTCCCCGGCCAGACCAGCGCCACGCAGCCCAGGCCTCCCCACGAGGTGAACGCCCTGCTCACGTTACTACATGTTCTGTAAACACCTTCATTCTGGGACCCGCTGAGGGACGCGCCCTGGGGGAACACAGAGTGAAGACGACGGTCAGACCGGGGACAAGGCAGGTCCATGCTCCTGCAGCTCTGTCCGCGAGAGCGGCCCGCTCCACTCCCCTCCCGCGACGCCGAGTGCGTCCCCGAGACCACTGCCCCATGTGTTCCCGGGCTGGGGACCGCAGAGCGGCCCCTCTGTCTCATCAGACGCACTCTGCCACGGACTTCTGATGAGCGAGAAAAAAGGACATAAAACTAATTGTGTAAGATGCGCATTACGAGCTGCTTTGAAAATAGTCTCGTGGGTTTATCCCCGTGACCCCTGAACCCTGGAAGTCACTCAGAGACACAGCTGCAAATGTGTGCACTAGTTACCCTCGGAGACTGCCGAGTGACGCGTTTTGGGAGCCGAACTACCTTTTTCGGGGTTCAGAGCAGCGGGAGGGATGGCCTCGGGCTGCTGGTAATTCAGTCTGTGTGTTCAAATGTCAACCTGGCTCCGCACAGCACGGGATGCGGACACGTGTGAGCCACCAGGGCGAGAACATGGGACGCTTGTGCTCCGGCACTGGTGCGCAGGGACGGCCCCCGGCAGGGTCCCAGCAGGACGACCCCTGGGGAACGCTGGCCTTGTAACTCAATTCATGCAAACATTTGTCAGGCCCCCTCGGATCTGACCCAAGAACATTCTAGGTGCTGGGGATGTCTCGGCAGTGGCTGCAGAGGGCTGGACCGTTGTCCCTCCGCCTGGCACGTCCCCGTGGGTGTTTAGCACGGTGACAACAAGGAGCCCTGGCCTCCATGGAGGCCGCGGGGTCTGTGGACCCAACGGCATCTTGCCGACGTGGAAATGCAGACCCAGAGTCCCTGAGCAGCTGCCCCGCCCAGTGCCCAGCGTGACGGCCACTCTTGGCCCCTGACTCGGAGCTGACGCTTGCGGATCGAGGAGTTGCGGGCAGAGACGGAGCCGGGAATCTCCCAGGGACGGACCAGCAGCAGAGCCCGGGCTCTCGAGACTCTCCAAACGTGGGCCGGTGCCTCCAGCTGAGTTCCTCTTCGCTGAGTTTGCTGGCGGTGCCAGCAGGACTTTCTATCTGCAGGGGATCACGTGCATCTCCAGGGCGCCGCACTTTCCGCCGACTCCTAACCCCGGCTGCAGCCTGGCACCCCCTGAAGGCGCCCCTTGTCTCCTCCCAGTGGGGCGTGGCCGGGACCCCCACCGAGACATTTATCTTCCCGTTCTGGTGGGGGCGGTAGGACCTGCCCCTTGTACACGGCTCTCAACTCCCAGGTGGTCCCCCAGGACAGTGGCGGCCGTCCCCGGGGGCCCCAGCAGCCAGCAGGGGGCAGCACCGCTGGAGGACCCTCAGCGGCTGCCTGGCTCACCGCCCGCTCGTCTCCTGAGCTGTGTTTGTGTTTGCCCAGCGGGGGCTCCCCGGCCCCTCGGGAGGTGGCCCAGTGCGCCCTGAACCGGAGCGGGCCAGGTGGGCCCCGGGGGCCTGGCCGCAGAGACGCCCACGCAGCCAGGGCCAGTGCCCTCCGCCGAGCTGGCGCCCGGTCTCCGCAGGCAGGACGGCTCTCCTGGCTCCGCCGCTCACCCATCACAGAGAGCTGAGAAGTACACAGTTGTGCGCGCCAGCCTCCTCCCGCGGGAGGGAGATCCTGCCATTATCGCTGGGATTTTCCGTGGAAACCTGTCTCCCATCATCAAACCCCGCCCAGCTTTCCGGGGAGGCCGGATCTGCCGCTCTCTCCCTCCCACCTGCCCTCCGAGTGAACCCTCAGTCGCTATCAAGTGACAGAAGCCCCTCGTGGAACGTAATCACGTCAGAACCAAGCAGAAGGCCACTGGGGCAGGACAGGAGTGCGTTTGGGCCCGGCATCGGACAGAACGGCTCCGAGAAGATGTCTCCGGTGTCTCTGTCACTGGAGAAGCAACCCTCCCCGCGCCCAGCGGTGCTCTTGACCTTGAAGAGTGCTCAGAGGGAGTGGCCAGCCGACCCCCAGTCCACCGAGAAACAACAGGCCACCCGGGGCTCCGACAGTGCCTGGGGGCTGCACCCTCAGCTTGCCCAAGAACACAAATCCCAGGGAGACCTGGACTGGCCGTTCAGAAAACGGCCCCTTCCTCTCACCCCCGGGCAGGGCCATAGCCCATCGGGGGACAGCACAACCCCGGTTTACCCTCGACTGCCCGCCATGGCGTCAGTGTCCAGTTACTGGAGGTAAGCTGTTGTCGGGTGTCCCGCTATGCCTTCGGAGACGTCACCCGACCCAGTCAGTGTTGTGCACGGCTTTTTTCCGGGTAGGGAACGGTGAGCCTCGAATGGTGAGCGAGGACCCAGAGAAATGACAGAGCAGCAGCCGGGGAGAGGACCGGTCTATCCAACGGCACTCACCGTGCTGACCGGTGGGTGTGGGGGGCATTCCTCTGAGAGGGGGACTGTTGCAGGGGACGCACTGGGGTGCCCAGGATGAAGTTTGGGCCCTTAACTGCACCGATCGCCATGGCTGTGAGTGCACGCTGCTCCGGCAGCTTCAGCCGGCCGGCTCCCGTGGGTGGCAGCCTGGTTGCCAACTGGGCTGACCACTGAGGAGTGTTGCCAGGTGTCACAGGCTCTGCTTTGCAGGAGGTGCCATGCTCACCTCTTCTGGCAACACCACGCCTATGCTCTCTGTCATCCTGCCTGCACCAGTGGGCTTGGGCCCCCACTGCACACAGCGTGGAAGCGCAGAGCCCACCCGAGGTCTCTGGTGGGGGTTCAGTTGTCAGGATTTCCTGGGGTACTGCATCCCAGAGTGCCTCTGCTCCGTGCCCCCGTCTCTGCAGCTGCCAACACGGAAACCCCAAACCTGCCGGTTCCCAGAGCATTTAACTCAGGGTATGGGCAGAGAGGAGAGACGGGACAGCTGGCCCGCAGGACGTGCCCTGAAGTGAGTGTGAGGCGTCTCCATGCTTTGCCGGGTCCTGCCGCCGACACCCAGGGCCCACCGGTGCCCTTCTCCCCTTGCTGGTCACTGGACTACCCCTGTCACCCCGATGCCTCTCCTGAGCTCTCTGCTGCCCCTCGCTGCCTCCTTTCTGAGCGCCCTCCAGAGCACAGAGACCTCCCTGCTTGGGCAGGCGCCAGCGGCCTCCACCACCTCCAACACCGTGCCCACTACCATGTCACCCAGGCTGTCCCCTTCCACTTGTCCATGGTGGACACGGTTCTTCTCCCCAGCCATCTGATGTCCTGCTGCTTCCCACCGCTTCCAGCCTCCGGCCTCACCACCTGACCTTTTCCCGCCCACCTATCACCCATTCATCGTCTGTCCACCCACCCATCGTCCACCCCATGCTCACTCCATCTCTCCCAGGCCCACAGAGGGGCCTCCAGGGCCGTCTACGACTGAGACACAGGCCGCCTGCAGCCTGGGCTCTCCCCGGGCCTCTGCCTGTTGGGGCCTTAGCTCGATGATGCCGTCAGCAAGACAGCATATCGCGGTCTGAGCCGCCAGCATTGCCCCCTGGGGGCATCCGCAGAGCACGCGAACCAGCGACCAATCAAGGTACTGATCACGCATCTGACTGACCAATCACTAACAAGGGTACGAGGTGAACACGCATGGGGCAGCCTATCAGAGCAGCTTCCCTTTTCCTGCCCGCCTGCCCCCCGGAAGACCTGCTGCATGGAGCACACTCGCTCACATGCCTCCTGCCTGGTCATCTCACTTGCCAGCCCCGTTTTTCTCCCAGCCAGGACACAATGAGCCCTCTTCTGGAAGCTTCTCAGATCCCATCACACTCAGGCCAGGATGAGGTCAGGCCTCAAGGGCCAGCTTTCTGAGTGAAGCCTCTTTGGGGGCTGGTGCGCTGCCTGCAACCACCTGTCCTGAGGACCCCACTCAGGTGTGGGTGGATGAGACAACCCCACAGGGGATGAAGAGGCTCGGAGAGGAGAGAGAACAAACAGAGGCTCCTGCTCCTCGGAGGGGCGGATGGGGAAGCCGCTCTTTGAAGGCTGCTGGATCAAGAGCTGTTGATGGAAAGGTTCCAGAACCCTCTCTTCCTAAGCCCTGCCTGTGGCAGGCGGAACAAGCAGATTCCGCTGTTTGCTCAAGAGATCAGTGACTGCGTGTGCGCAGAGCCAGCCCAGGGCGCGGCAGCAAGCCCTCCCTGGCACCCGGTCTGTCCACGAACTGGGGCACCAGGCTGGGAGGACAGTCACAGCCCCAGGGAGCGGAGTGGACGCCGCCTGCGGAGTGGAGGGTGTGTGCAGGGCAACAGCCAGAAACGTGATCTGCTCCGCGGGTCCCCAGAGTTCTCACTCGGCAAAGCCCCAAAACAACCTCAGTGAAGGGGCTGGCCCTGGACACGGGAGGGGCCCAGGAGCAAGGGAAGGGCTGGTTGCCACCCAGAGTTTTACTGAGACTCTGAGTGCAGGGATGAGGCTGGAAGTGTTTCAGCCAGATGTAGGGAAACCGACTTCGGGTAAAAAGCATTATCCTGTTTCACGCAGGGACCAATAAAACTGACTGAAGCCAGCACGTGCTGAGGCTCAGCCTGAAGACGTTACTTTGTATCGAGCTGAGCGCACAGCTCACCCGACTCAGAGAGGGAAGAGAGGGTGGCGGTGGGGGCTGGGGGAACCTCAGAGGAGCAGAGACACCCTTAAACGAGCCGGGCTCCCCGGAGACGCCACGGCGTCCCGTCCCGGCCTTCGCGATCCATCATTTGTAACCAATTACTTCTCAGAAGCACAGGCAACATCCCCTGGCACAGGGTAACCTGGTTTTGCAACAATACAAATTTTATCAACATGTAATTCATTTTTATGTCACTTTTCTTATAACATCACAGAGGCTTCGTGCTCGGAGAGAACGGGGCTAACGTTTCCTAGGGCCGAGATGCTTGTCCAGACACGAGGGTGGGAGAAGGAAAAAGGGACAGACAGGAAAAGGGTGGGGGGAGCGATAGATGCGTCTACCCAGGGCAGTGAGCGGGGATGGCCCCCTAATTACTGCAAAGGACTTTAGCTTCCGGGGACATGGATCACGAGGGGGCCGTGTCCACCTGCCTGCCAGGTCCCCTTCCTGAGGCTGGGTCTCCGAGGTGATGCCCCAGGGTGTGGAGTCAGACTGGAGCGGTCCAGGGCCTCGCCGGGACTGCCCACGCCAGCCTCTGGCCACGGTGGCAGTGAGAGGAAAACTGTGGCAGCCTTGCTACCACCCTGAGCCTTGACTGTGGTGGTGACCGCATGAACCTGCCCATGTGGTGGCGGCAGAGGCGTAGCCAGTTTTCTGGTGCTGATTCTGCACTGCGGGCACAAAGGATGGAACCATTGGGGAGGCTCGGTTGGGGTGCATGGGACCCCTCTGTGCTGGCTTTGCATCCTCCATGAATCTCTAGTTATTTCAGAATAAAAAAGGGTTCCAGATGGCCTGGTGGGAACCTGCTCTCGGAGCTCGGCCATGCAAGATGACCTGGGCTCCGCCGTTTCCTTCCAGGTGGGCACCAGGAGCCGGGCCTGGGCCCAGGGAGAGGCAGAGGCTGAGAGACCAGTTACCTGTCCCACGGGTCTGCGTGTTCCCGAGGCCCGCGCTGGGTCACAGGTGTCCACCACCCTCACCCTCTGCCTCTGTCGGCCCAGCGGGAAAAGCAGAGCCCCAGCTAAAGACCTGAGACCACCTAACACAGCAGCTTTGGGGGCCTT
>PVIA01013799.1:0-30193 GCA_004024845.1 Tonatia bakeri
CAGATACTGTTTTAAGCTTTTACCAACATTCATGTATTTACTCCTCACGACAACCCTGTGAGGTAGGTGCTGTCCTCTGTACTGTCCCATGAAGGTGGGGTCACATGCCTAAGGGTACGTGACTCCGGTGTGGAGCCAGGACTTGAACTTGGGCAGTCCGGCTCTGGAATCCACACCCTTCCCCTCTCCATGGAGCCACTTCTATAAATACCCAGACGCTGGGCTGTAAATCTGGGTTGGTGCCTTCCCTTCCTTTCAGGCTCTGTGCCTGTCAAGTTCGTGTCCTCTAATCGCTGCTTAGTATCCCGTTGTGAGCATGTACCACTTTGTACAAACATCCACTGTATTAAGGCATTTCATGCAGGAAAATAAGTCACTTTACACATATAGTTCGCTGAGTTCTGACATACGCACACAGCCCTGTAGCCGGCATCACACTCAGTATGTGGGACGTTTCCTTCACCCTGAGAGGTGCCCTGGCGCCCCTCCCCACTCTGTCCTCCCCCCGAGTATCAACCATTGATCTTTCTGTCACAATGCATTCGTTTTTTCCCGTACTAGGCTTTTAGTGAGTGGGATCATACATACACACTCTTTGATTTTGGCTTCTTTTGATCAGCATGTTTTGGGGGATTCATTCATATTCTTGCTCATACTCCAGGTTACCTTTTTCATTGTGATGCAGTTTTCATTGGCTGCATGTACCTTAATTTGCTGGTCCATTAATCTGCTGATAGACATTTGTGTTGTTTCCAGTGCTGGGTTGGGATGAATAAAGCTGGTGTGAATATTCATGCACAAATCTTAGTGTTTTTCCCCTTTTTTATTTCTTTTTCTATGCACGAATCTTTGTATTGAGATGTTTTTATTTCCTGTGGGCAAACACCTAGGAGTGGACTTCTGGGTCTTAGGATAAGTACGTATTCGGTGTTACAAACTGGCCAAATGTGTTACGGAGTGGTTGTGTCATTTCCCACTGGAAACAGTGATACACATCCGAGTTTCTCTGCATTCTTGGTAACTCTTGGTTTTAGTAGTCTTGTCTTTTTTTGGTAGCTTTTTACTTTGAAGTAATTGTAGAGTCTTAGTGGCAGAAATAGCACAGGGAATGTCTTTGTGTTCTTCACCCCATGCCCCCCAGTGGTAAGGTGCTGTGTGACCGGAGGACAGGGTCAGAGCCAGGCCACGGACAGGGGTCCAGCGCCCCCTGTTGGCTCGGAGCCCAATAGCTCTGCATGCACTCACCGCTGAGTATAGACTGCGCCATGGAATTTTGTCCTGTGTTGCAGTCACGTGACCACTGCTGCCATCAAGATGCGGAGGTGTCCCATCCCCACCAGGATTCCTCACGCCAACCCCTTCGGGTCACACCCGCCCCCTTCACTCCGCCCCCCCTGCCCCCGCTGCCTCTTCCTGCTCCCATTGTGAAACCCGGGCAGCCACGCACGTGTCCTCCACATCTGTAACTTTGTCAGATCAAGAATGTCATGAAAGTAGAGTCGTCCAGTATATGACCCCCTGAGACTGACTCTTTTTTTTTTTTTTGATTCAGCATCATGCCCTTTACATGTGTCTGACACGTTGGCTGCATGTACCAACACTTCTTTCCTCTTCCCTGCCGAGGAACATGGATGTTGTGCACTAGTGTAACCATTTGTCCATTGAACGACATTTGGATAGTTTCTGCTTTCTGCCTGTTACAAAACGCTACTGCGCACTCCTGTGTCCACACTTTTGTGCAGACGTAAGCTGTTTTCCTCGGCTGAATGCTCAGTCAGACACGTAAAATCGTTTGTGTTTTCGAGAGGTTGTGCCATTTTATATCCCCCTCAGCAGTGTCCGATTTACCTGGTTTCGCTGCATCCTGGCTGATACTGTATTTTATTTTTTTAGCAACTCCAATAATTGTGTGATGATATCTCATTTTGGTTTTAATCTGCATTTCCTTAATGGCCGGTGGCGTTCCACCTGTTTGTGGGAGCATGCCTGCCACTCGTGTGTCCTCTTTCGGGGAGTGGTGTCATCAGCCTTCAGTCTCAGCGCCTCCAGCGCCGTGCTCTGGCCTCTCACCATAGTTCTGATGTTTGTTTTCCTGATCAATTCAGACGTTGAGCATCTTTTTGCATACATATTGGTCACTCTAACATCGTTGTGAAGTGTCTGCTCAGATTCCTTCTGCCCATTTTTAAGTGGGTTTATTTGTCTTAATAGACTTCCGAGTTATTTATTTTTGGGTCCCAATCCTTTCTTGGAACTGTGCACTGCAAATATGGTCTTCCATTTTGTGACTGGCCTTTTCAATGTTCCTGACATGATTTCTTTGGGGGAGAAGCTTTAATTGAGATGAATTTCCGTGTGCCCACATTTTTCTTTCACTGTTAGTGCCTCACTGCGTCCTTTGTAACCCATCCTTACCTACCGAGAGGCCGTGAACACTTTCACCCAGAAACCCTGCAGCAGTGGGTTCTACCTTTGGGTCTAAGATTGACTTGAAGTTCATTTGGGTTCATGAGCCATGTCTGTGTCATCCAACCCCCCAGTGATTGTTGCTCGGGTTTGGTAGCATAAATGGTGCTGATGACACATTGTCCTACAGACTCCAGGTGGCTTTTGGAAAAGTGTCTCTGGGTGTTAAGGCAAACATATGATTCATTAAGTGTACGCAAACCGCTAGCCACAAAGGTTGCATACCTTTATATTTTTGCTAGTGTGGCAGAAGAGTTCTTGTTTCTTTTGTTTTGACTTCTCATGAATAATTATATATTAGATTTATCTCCTTTTCAGTTGCTCCCAAACTCCTACTTTATGGTATGTCATTTGCCGCAAACTTCTCTGGGGGTCTCGGGACTCGCACCCAGTGTAGTCATCCTACCCTTGAGTGGAGGGGAGGACAGTCCTCTCAGCCGGTTCAGATCGTGTCTGAGCTCCGAGTGCGGAGGCCGAATGCGGAGGCCTTGGGGCTGCAGACTTAAGGTAGCGACTAGGCTTTCTGAGACGTATTTTGCCATTGATCTTTCTTTTATCTTTTTTGTTGTTGTTCTCATATTCTTTATTTTTCATGATGTTGGGTGGGTGATGTTGTGTGAGTGAGATTAATACATATAATTAACTGCCCATCTGGGCGAGGGCAGTTTTCTAATATAGTTATGAATGCTGTATGATTTTAGGTGAAAACATATATGAGGAGATGGTGATGGGAACAGTGACGTCAGGACCTCAAACACTGATACGAACCATAACTTCCTACCTTAAAAGTCTCTTAATCGGGTAAAGCCGCTGTCCCCAGCCGTTTTGACACCAGGGACAGGTTTCACAGAGGGGTGGGATGAGAGGGGGAGGGGGAGGTGGGGGTGGAGCTCAGGTGGTAACGTGAGTGATGTGGGTGGGATGAAGCTTCACGGCTTGCTCACCTCCTGCTGTGCGGCCCCCATACTGGTCCAGTCTGTGGCCCAGGGTTGGGGACCCCTGTGGTGAAGGACAAAACCATCGTGTTACAAATATGCGGCACGACACTGTAGTAGGCAGTCTGAGTCATCATGTGTTATAAGGAAAATGTGTGGGAACAGATGTTCTAAGTCATAAGGGCCGCGGTATAAACCAGTTGTATTTACATAATGACTTCATAGACTACCATATCAGGTGTCTTTTCACTGATTGAAAAGCCTGTTCATCGCTAAATGACGTTTACCTGGGGTAAGAAATACCTGTGCTGATCTTCACTCTGAAATGCTGACCAGGAACCATTGCGTGTGAAAAGAAAACGTTCCCTTCTGTTTTTTAAGTTTCCTTTGCCAAGTTCTTTGAATATTAATATTAGTTAGGAGTTATATTTATAGAAACTGCCCCATGCATGCAAGTGCTTGCGTCTGGCGTGTATGATGTCACCTGTCAGCGACCCGGTGTGACTCTGCCCTGACAGTTTCGGTGTCAGACTGGCAAACACGGAGCAGTCTTCGTGAACCTTTGACAAGGTCCCGGTGCTGTCTCCACTGTGTTTGCACAAGTGTGTATTTTTTCCTCCTGTTTGTCTGGTCGCTTAGTGTTTAAATTATGGGCATATCAACAAAGAAGGGGAAAAATTGATAACGTAGATATAAGGGCTGTTAATTTGCTTATAGTTTAACATGTCGACTCAGACTCCTCCGCCTTGTTGAAAAGAAAAGACTTCTGCTCGACACAGCTTTCCTTCCCCCACGTTTGCTTGATAGACAAGTTTTGGTTTGTTTAAAGCCATAGACGGCACAATCTGGTTCGCTCAGGCCAGTTCAAGTTCGTGCCTGCGTTCCCGGAATAACCTCGCTAGGATCCCCTTTCACTTTCAAGGTGAAATGGGCCTTTTAGTGTATTTCTCAGATGAACTTGCCTCCAGCAGTCCTGGGCACTTGCCTGACACTGCCACCAACTTGTCCTGTGACGGCGGGTAAAGAAAGTCACCCAAACTTCCTTTGGGTTTCTTCCTTCATAAAGTGAAATGGGATAGTAGGACTAAGTGATCTCTGAATATTCTGGAAAGCTTCCAAGTTCTGTTTCTAGGCATTTTGTTACTTCTGTAAAATGATTTCGAAGAGTGGCTTTCAAAAAATGTTGTTATTTTTTATTTTACCCTCCATGGTCCTGCGTGGAGAGGTAAGTCCCTCGGCTCATTCTCACTCTCTGGACCAGCCTTTCGTCCTCCACACTGCGCTTTGTTCTGGAAGGAAAGGGCCTTCCTGACCTTTGCCCTTGTGCTGTGATGGTCATTGAAAGTGGCCAGGCTGGTCACTCCATGAAGATGGTAAAACAAAAAACCACGTATGGGTGTCGCGGCAGAGTGCGTGTCACTCGGCCACGTCCTTCCCTTTACAGACACCACTCGCTGCCTGGGAGGCCCTGCGGCGTGCGTCCCATCACTGCACGTGATTTCTGGTTATTTTATGTTTGTGTTGATCTTTTTTGCACAGAGCGTCTCATTTAGAAGAGCACGTGACTTTGAGGTTGATCTCAGGCTGTGGGGCTGTATCGAATCCTTTGGTTTACATCCTGGTGAACTTTCTCCCGCCATGTCCCTTCACGACCTCCTCGTGAGCCATCTTACGTCATGTGGGGCCAGCCATGGCCTCTTCCTGTCACAGGGTGTTCTGCCTGCAAATTCCTTCCCAGCCTTCCGAGGGGGAGCCTTTCCTCACCTTTGACCCAGCCGCCCCCTCCTTGCGACCCCTGACCTGGCCCACAGCTTCCTCTCTCTGATGACTGCAGCCTGGTTTCCATGCCTCCCTCTCTGTTAGCCGGGAGCTTCTGAAGGCCGAGGCTGCATGGTCTTCGACGTCCCCAAGTGCCTGGTGGGGCGCGTGTGTTACCCCACTGTGCCCTTCTCTGTTCATCTGCACTCCAGCAGCGAGCAAAAACCTCCCGGCCTTCCGTGGCCCACAGCGCCGAGCATCGTGGGTGAGCCGGAGCTTCACTCTGCACGCCCTGGGCACATGCTGACCCAGCGCAGCCCCAGGAGGGGCCTCTGGGGACCACGGTTTAAACCACTGGTGTCAGAGATGCACCCTTCGCAACTGTCTTCTGTCCCTCTCCCTGCGTTATTTGTCATCAACATAAATCTAGGCAAATGTGAAATGGGTTTTCTCTTGTAGAAAACTCGAATTTTGAAATCTTCTTCATTTGAAAGAAGATTTTCACATGCTTTTCTGTCTGTGCACACCCCCTTGGGAAACTCAAATGGGTTAGTCAGATGTCGCATTTCCTCAGAGAAACCCTAGGTCTTTCCCTCCGCAGGTTATGAGTCTTCGGTGTTTGTGGCCATGCATGTATTTCTAATTATTTTTGATTGTATGTTCACGTTAAAACTGCGTGCACACATATTTACTCCTCAGTTCTGTCTTCAGCTCTTCAGTTGCTTCGTAAATCAAGAAATAAATTCTCGCATAGCGGTGGGACTCTGCAGCGAGCTAGAAAGCAGGCACCATTTGCAAATCCTTAAAATGACTGCCACGTTTGCTCTCCACAGACGGCCCCTCGGCTTCAGGTCTCGCTGAGAGTTAGACGCCTGGTGGTTGGACGAAGGCAGGCGATGGCTAGGAGCCCTGTGGTGAGATTATTTTATGATGCCTCCCCCCAGGCAACATATCCTTAGGCAAATAGTTTTATTTTTGTGATTCTTGTTGTTTTTTTTTGGGGGGGGGTGCAAATACTTTGGTCTTTTGAAAAGTATGTCAAGAGAAACTCTGAGTCTGTAATGCTTTATCCAGAACATTCTGGGTGGTGGGAGGTGTACCTCATCAGCACGAATTGTGTTAGGAAAACCTGTGGTTTCACTGTGTGTGCTCCAACTCCTTGCTGCCCAGGTGGAGTCTGTGGCCCGCAGTGTGCACACACTGGGGTATGCAGAAATGGGGGGGCCGTGGCCCCACCTCAGACCTAGGGGACCATCATTTGCACTTCAGCCAAGTTCCACAGAGCCTCCCCTGCTCACTGGAGTTCGAGAGACATTCCCCCAAGCCACGTGCACATCACACATCACGGGTATTTTGAAGGAACTGAGATCTGGGTTCTTGTTCCTCTGCTGTCCTACATGCCCTCAGTGCCGGGGTCATCTGGGACCTTGCTGGAGTCCAGGATCCCAGGTCCAGTTCCTGACTGCTGAATCAGAAGTCTCCTTTCCACCAGATGCCCCGGTGACTTCTATGGACGCCAAGTCTGAAAAGCATCCATCTAGGTTACATTATCTTCCTGAAGCTAGGTGAAGATGAGTTCTAGTTTTAGAATAATGGGGTATTATTCCTTTCTCAAAACACCTACTCAGTAGTTTTAGCAACAAATGGCCAGTTCTGTGACGTGGCTCGCGTCTCTGACGGCATGAACAAAGCAGGGGCCCCTCACTTCCTTAATCGCTGTGTGCCCTCTGACTTTTGCCCTTGGTACTTCTCACAAAAGTCTTCTGTGGGCAATTCTCCAACGCCCACTTATCCTCCTGAAAATAGAGGAGTAGGTCACATTTTTTCCTACGCCTTATGATTTCCAGAACGTTGTTTTGCAAAATTACTTACCACTTTCCCTTCGGCTAGTGCCTCTCAGCCTGCGTTTGCTCGGCCGTGCACTGTCCCGGCCTCCCCCTGCGTCTGCCCTCCTGGGCTTCATGCCCCTTCCCTGAAGGGCCGCTCCTCACTCACTGCTCTCCTGCCTCCCAGGGCCGCTCCCTCTCCCGTCTGTGGCATTCTCATTGCCCAGGTTCACTGTCAGTCTCAGCTTTATTGACCTTTATGACCTCTTGGCTCATGTACCCTTGAGTAGAGCCACCTTCGTCACTCCAGCTTCCCCACTGCACCTTCCCAAACCATTTCACCTGCAAGGACCTTGACTCGCCCTTCTAGGTCTCCCTGTCCTATGAACCCCGAGCTCCTCTGCCCACCTCTCCATCATTGTCTCAGCCTCGTTTGCCTGACCCGACGGCAAGCGGTCTTCACTAGCATCTTTGAGAATTCTTTCTTGTTGACTTTTCCCAGACGTGTGCTTGAACCCTGGACTGCCTCTGCCCTGTGCTTTAGCTGCTCTTGTTTTCAGGCTGGCAAGCTTTGCTTGAGAGAGTGATGACCCCAAGGTGGCCGGGTCAAAGGGAGCTTGGGGCTGCATGACCTCAGTGGCTCCCTGGCCTGTCGTGATCCTTCCGTGGCTCCCGGTCCCACAGGCATCGCTAAAGGTTCTGGGGGGGGCTGATCTCTCAGAGGGGATGGTGCCCAGGCTTTCTGCTTGCGGACGAGCTTTGCTGGGAGGCTTCTAAACCAGTGTGCTTCTGTTTCATTCCGGTTTTTCTCCAGCGTAGTTGCAGTATACTTAATGTACTTGGCACATTGCCGTGCTACACAGATCTGCTTGCGGTCTTTAGATGCGGATAGTGTCGTGTGGGTGTCGTGTGGGTGTCAACAGCAGCAGCTCTGGTGTCTTCCTGGCCTCGTTCCCGTGAAGCTTTGCCACGTCTCGCGCTGCTACCTGCAAGGAGGAGAAGGGGATAGGAAGACTTCTTTCCTAGCAGCATTAAAGGGTAAGGAAACGCAAGTCAGTTGAAATTTGTGCAACTATACTGGGTAGCCAGCAAGGCTAACTGAATTAAACAATAAAAAAATATCCTTCAGCTTATGGGCAAAATATTTCTAGGAACTTTTGCAGTTTGGGCAGTATAAAATGTACCTTTAATGAAGTCACTGGCATGTCCCTAGCTTTATGCCAGTACTTGTGACAGAAACGAAAGTGTGTGGGGAATCTTATCTAACTTGAAAGCTTGTCTCATGCACTGAAGAGAAAATGGTCAGATATATGAATGCTGTGAGCTAGAATGTGATAAAAACCACAAATCTGGCCATGCCGATTCCCCTTTTACAAGGGATAATTTTGTCCCATGACCCAAAGTCAAGTCCATGCTATACAGAGTAGTGGCCGCTGGGCCTGACCTCCCTTTCCAGCATCTTCTTCCTCTCGGCGCCCCCCTCCCACGCGCCCTGCACTCCCGTCTCTCTGACCCTCCCGACCCTCCTGTTGTTTCAGAGTTCACTCCGACGCCTCCCTGCTCCCGTGAGCTGCTGCTCCATGGTTTCCGTCCTCCTTGTCCGACCCGTGAATTCCCACTCACCTTTCGGGACCCCTGTAGCGCCCCTTCCTCTGCTCTGCGGGGCCACCTTGCGTTTTCCTGGAGAGAATCGTCCTCCACTCTGTGCTCCAGCACCTCCTAGTCGCCTGCCCTCCCTCGGTTACTGCATTGTTTTATTTCAGTATACTTAATGTACTTGGCACATTGGAGTTCTTCTTTGACCCGTTGGTGATCGAGGAGTGTCTCAATCAGTTTGGGTGGCTCTGATAAAACCCACACACTGGGGTTTATCAACACAGAAACTTACTTCGCACGGTCCCAGGGTCTGCACGTCCGAGACCAGAGTGCGGGTGTGGCCAGGTGCTGGCTGGGCCTGTCCCCCGGGGCTGGGTTTTCATGTGGCAGAGAGCAGAGAGAGGGGGCAAGCTCGCTGCTAAGGGCCCTCACCCCCTCCGGAAGAGCTCCTTCCTCACGGCCTGTTCATCACCTGAAGGCCCCGCCTCCTCATTTCAGCATGTTGGACAGGAGATCAGGGTTTCACCACATGCATTTGTGGGGGGGGGGGCAGGGTCACGGGGTCATGAGCATTCAGTTCACGGGGAGGAGTGTGGTGTTTTGCTTCCATGTGTTTGTGAGTTTCCCAACACTTCTGAGCTACTGGTTTCTAATTTCATACCATTGTGGTTTCAGAAGCTGTGTTGTATGATTTCTGTTGTTTTAAACTTTTTGAGGTTTCCTTCATGGCCTGCTGTGTGGTCTGTCCTGGAGAGTGTCCACGGGTGCTGAGGACAGTGGGTGCTCCGTCGCTGGGGGAGTGTTCCACGCACGTCTGTGAGGTGTGCTGGTTTCCGCTGCTGCTCCAGCCTTCTCTGTCCTGTGGGTCTTCCGTCCGGTCACTCCGCCCACACTGAGGGCGCCATGCTGACATCTCCAACCCCTGGTGTTGCATTGTCTGTTTTCCCCTTCGTTTCTGTTAGTGACTCTGGTCGAAAGCCGTTTAGGAATTCAATCCAGAGTGTGAACTTCCTTTTCAACAAGCTGACTCCCCTCAGAAATATTTGACTTGGCTCTTAGAATGGTTTCTGTAAGAGTATTTTACTGTTATTTGCACAGAGAGTTGTGTGGGCCACACCCACGTTTCCTTAGAGGGCGCCCCCACCCCCATCCTGCATCTAGTGGGCCCTGCGAGCTTCGTGACCCACAGGCGTGGACCTGTGGGCCCCACATCCCTCGGAGCAGATCCTCTCGGAGCCTCCACGGGATTCCTGTGAATATATGCTCAGTGCAATTGCATGTTTCCAAACACAGAGGGATTCAGACAGGCCAGGAACTTGCCACGTTTAATTTTGACAGATCTCAGGATGAGAAGGTCTGCACCCACGGGGAAGCAGAGTTGTGCCCGGGTGACCACCTGGGGACGTGGGACCGGAGGCGTCCCGCAGATGGAACTGCGATGCTGGTGGCGAGTGCTCCCCACCCGGACGGGGAGGCCGGATCTTTCTCGTCTGCCCTCTCTTAGCTCTCCAGCTGACGCCACGTGACTCTTTCAGCGGGAATAGCGAGAATAGCTCTTCCCTCTGTGTACCCTGACTCTGGGACATGCCTGTTTGCCTGAAGACTGGTCTTTGAGTTTAAGGTTGCCCAACAGTCATTCAGAAGACAACCACTGCGTGTGCTTCCGAGCACCCTTCTCTCTTTCCAGCGCTAACTGGATTGGTGATTTGTGCCTCTTTGTTAATTGCACTAGTGCTGCTTTTGTAATTTAGAATGCTTGTTAAAAACAGTCCAACAGTCCTCTGAGGGACCACAGATAACCTGCGATGTGTCTTGCTGGGGGAGCTGGCGATTATTTTACTGTAAATGAATCTAACAATAGCTTATCGCAAAGCCACATGGGGGCAGGCTTGGAGGGAGGAGCATTAAAATCAAGGCTCTTCTTTATTGGCTCCATCCATCAGCCCAAATTCCTGGCAAGGAGGCTTTCAGAGAGGTTCAAGTAAAGCAAAATAATTAAGATTCTTTTTGGGTACTGTAAGAAAATTTTTTGTATGAGTGCATCTTATTTAAGACTCGTTTACACCTTCCTTTTAATGGAAGTTTTAATGTTTTATGTTATGTAATGATGGCTTTTTGCTTTTTAAGAGGCTGTGCTACCAGATCAAAGGCTTGTAAATATTTCCTGTAGGAATTGCTTGGCTATTCTCACTAATTCCACATCTTAGAGTTACCTGCTCTGTTGTGTTTTGACTTATGCTGATTTCTTTCTGGGGTAGACAGATATAGGTAAAAGCTAGGAGCAAGTAATAATTTGGGGTGATATTGGCAGAATAAATGAAGGAAAAGTCAGAGAAGCACATTTTCTTTCCAGGAAAAGATTTTCAAAATTACTTGTTGGCTGAGGAAACGTGAGTCAAGTTATTAGTTTTCAAAGATTTTGAGAAATGTACATAGAGCACTCAAAGTGAAATGGAGTTAGTTACAAATCCAGCAGGTGACCAGGGTGTGTGCACCATCCTGGCACTAGGTTCGAACCTGCTTTCTGATCTCCCCTTTCCTCTCCGTCCCTGTGTGTCCCTGGCCACCGGCCAGCCATAGTTGTTCTCACAGTTGGTGCACCTTCCCGGTGCTGGGTGTGATTTCATGCTGCCTTGAATGTTTCTAACCCCAACCTGTGTGTCCAAATATTAAAGGCTCCCTCAGATCCAGCTGCCTGGGCAGGTGTTCCCTAATTGATTAAGTGAATGACTTGCAATAATACATGTGCGCCTCCGGGCCGCCTCAACACAGAAGCTCATGCGCCCTCTTCACCGGGACCCCACGCCCGTGCCAAGATAACCGTTCTTCTGGCCCCCGGCTCTGCCCTTAACTCACAGCTTACCACTCGGCGTTACATTTACAGGGTCAGCCAAAAAGTTCGTGTGGCTTTTTTCCATAAAATAAAGGCACATTTTTTATTTTCACCACTAACTTTATTGATTTGGAAATTTTGAGTATGTCAGCTATCTCCCACATGGTATAGAAGGTTGATTGTTCTCAATTAATGTCTTGATTTAATCACTATCAACTTCCACTGGTCTCCCCGACCCTGGAGCACTGCCCAGTGAGAAATCTCCAGCAGGAAACTTCACAAACCACTGGGACACACCCGATTCATCACAGTACCTTCTCCATATGCTGCACAGATCTTTTTTGTGTGTTCCAGTCATGTTTTTACCTTTCTTGAAATAATAAAGCATAATACGTCAAAAATGTTGTATATCTTCTTCCATCTCCCATATTAAAATGGCTGCACAAAAATTCACCCCTTTTGATAGGTTTTTAAAATGTACCCTAATAGGATAGCTGTCACAATACAATCCAACAGAATTGTTTTGAATGATGTTAAAGAAAACTACGCGCTACTGGAGCCATGGCACGGAAAAAACTGAGCGGACTTTCGAGCCAACCCAAACCCATTGGTTTTCCCGATCTTCCCCATCAGTCTCTGAGTTCTCACCTCTCACTGGCCGTGCCCTCTCTCCCCTCCCTCCTCCTGCCACCACAGTGAGGCCCTCTCTGCCTGTCTTAAGTGGCTGCAGTGACTTGTTCTGTGCCCATGCCTGTGCCCAGTCTAGTGCCCTGGGTCTCTTGTCCACTCTGCCCCCTAGAGGTGACTCCCCAAGTGCAGATTTGACCATGGCAGTCTTCCCCATAAGCTTTTACACTGGTGGCACCAGCCACGGGCTCAAAGTGCAGGCCCCTTCCTATGCCAGGGCAGATAAGGCTGCCTTCGATCCGACCCCTATTTGATGCTCTTATCTTGCAGCCCAAGCTCCCACTCCCTGCGGCTTCCTGTCTGAGGCTTCAGCAGCACTGGGCTCTCTACGTTTCCATGGGAGGCATCTGGTATTCTGTGATTATGGACTTTGCTCGAGGTGTTCCTTCTGCTTGCAGTGTTCTTCTTCAGAGTATAGTTGATTTCGGGTCATCCTTTGAGACTGCGTCCTGGTGTCCTCCAGGAGGGCATCTGGGTCAGGGAGCAGATCTCTGGGTGCAGAGCCCCTTGGTGTGCCCCACACTGTCATGTCAGCCATCTGTGTACAGGGCAAAGGCTGCGTCTAACTATTCCATCCACAACAGCGTTGTGTTGCCGCGTGGGCGGTTCCCAGTATGTGTTCGAACAGATGGAAGAGCAGAGCTTTCAACCTAAGAGATGAATCTGTGGGGCGAGGGCAGCAGCGTGACTCCTGAGGAAGGCCCCTGCCCCTCCTGCTGAGGGGTCCCGAGTGCAGGCAGCAGGGAGAAGGGGGCCTTCTGAGATTCTGACAGGTGGCTGTCATCAGGATTGTCCTTGAGGAGGGTCTGGGTTCCATCGTTATCTAACTGGAGTTTAGAGGTACTGGCTTTGAGGCAGGAAAGCACTTACTGGCGATCACTCTGAAACCCAGGCACGGAGGCTCCCTGGAGGGCTGGCGAAGAAGTGAGGTGGTCACGGGACACTTGCCCAGAAGCCCGGCTGCTGCAAGCTGGACTGGTGCCCTCAGGCCTGCAACAGGGTTGATGGGCCCATGAGCAGCAGACATGGAGGGCTCCTGTCCTTTCTGCCAGTGGCCGGGATTGCTCCTGGATCCCAGTGTTCGGGCCCCAAGAGGGGCTTCGGGAGCCTCGCCAACCAGGCTGGGGTTGCACTGTGGGGGGAAGCCCAGAGGACATCCATGAGCTCAGCCAACCCTTTCTACTTTGTTCCCTCCCCACCTCTATTAGCCTATCAGAATGTTTGCAGTTGCGTATGCATCAGCCAGTTAGTGCCTAGTTTGGGAGTCCTCAGGAAAACACGTTACGGATTTTAGACATTGTTCAAAGTGGCTGTGTAGAAGCTGTTGGAAAGTTTTAACTGCACCCCGTTTACGTCTTGCAATGATTGCTCTCTCCGAATTATGGAAAATAGATTGAAAGGGGGCTAAAGTAGAAATGGGAGGTCTGGCCAGGAGGCTGTTGCCATGGTCCAAGCATGCGTGCTGCTGGTCTGGGCCAGGGTGGTGCTGGAGATGAAGTGAGGGGGAGCCTGGGAAGATGTGTAGAGATGGCATGGGAGGGACACTAGTGGCCCACTGATCAGATGTGGTCCGAGAGAGAGAGAGAGCAGTGAAAATGGACTTCTAAGCCTTGTACTTCAGCAGCATGCTGGGTGGCGGTGGCATTTTTTCTGAGACAGGTTTTGGGTAGAGGTTCAGTGGGGGTGTTCTGCACTAAGGACCCTCCAAGTGGACAGTTGGGTTGATGGGTCGGAGATGGAGACGCAGACTTGGACTAATGGACGGCATCTATGTGGGTGCAGTTACTTGGGACGGTGGTTTTCAAAGGGTGGTCCCCAGACCGGCAACCTCAGTGACACCTGGGGGCTTAGACGTGTAACTTCTCAGGCCTAGCACGGACATGCTGTGGGCCCGGCGATCTGTATTAGTCGGCCGTCCATGTGATTCTGTGTGTAAGGAGGCTTGAGGACCACCAGAGAGGGTAGTGCCAGGTAGAGTGAGGAAAAATAGAAGGCCAAGGGCTTCAGGATATTTGTGTTACTTTCCTCCAAAAGCCATCTTCCTTCACAATGGACTTCGTTGTTCTGTGGTTGGCTCTTCCAAGCGGGGTGTGTCGACGGAGAATGGGAGGTTCGTGACAGGAGTCATGAGGTCCTGGAACTGCATTCATAATTTAAAAATTGTTCATGTAAGTTAAGGGTTAAGTACTATTTTTAGAGGTGCCTTTTTGGTGTATATAACAGAAATGAAATCCCACTCTATCTTTCTAGAGGACTGAGGGAAAATGGTATGAATAAGATAATAAGCAAAGAAATGCTTGTGTTTTCATTAGATGGAGATCTTTTCAGGTCAAACTTACAGTCTGTAAATTATTGAAATACAGGTATTGTTACAGAACAACAAGGGGGGCCAAGGGCGATATACTATAACTGAAAGGAACCCCCCAGGTTTGTTATGTCCGTCGCCAGTGGAAAGACGTCTCTCAGTGCCAGAGATTCGTGAAAAGGAAAGGAAATGTTTATATAATGCTGTACAGACTTAAAGTAGTGACCCAATGTCTTCATTAAAATCCCAAAGTCCCTTAAAACACTCACAAACACACACAGTCCTTCCTTACCGCTTTGCCCAGTCTGGGCTACCATATCTCAGGAAAAGAAATAGAAGTCCGAGGCTTGGGCAGCCCCCGGTTCTTCCCAGTAATCCATCTCAGCTGGTAGGCCTCCCTCGGTTCCTGGCACCATCAGCTGCGTCTCCGGGATCTCTGCTAAAGCCGGGTGGTGGTTCCCCCTTCTAAAGCTGTGGGGGTTCCCACCCTGGCAAAGCCGTGTGGTCCTCCCTGCACAATGGCCATGGGAATCTCCACTCAGCCAAAGCTGTGTGCTTCTCCCTCCGCCAGAAGGACTCCCCTCAATGGCTGCTGTGTCTGGGTTTAAATCCCCTGCCAATCTTCCTCTGCATCCCCATTTCCAATGCCTCCCACAATCAGCTACTCTTGCCAGCACTCCCTTATCCCTCCAGCTTTACTGGGCTGCCATCGTGAGTCTGGGCAGGTGTGGCCCCATGTCATGGAGCCAATCTTCTCCAAGCTCCGACGCAGGCGCTGTAACTCGGGGGACCTGCCCCCAGTTACATCTTTGGGGGGAAGTTACTTCCATCCCCTGGCTCAGAGCATGGCCACAGCTATTTAACATATCTATGCAACCAGTTAAAGGTTATAGATATGTTAAATGACCACACCAGAGGTTAGCTACAAAGCTGTTGCTATATAAAACAGCTCTCAATGGCCCTGCTCCATGTGTCCCTTCCCCCAACCCACACCTGGGGCAGGGGCGGTGAGGACTTCCTAATATTTCCTGAACACCTTGAGTTCTGGACCCCATTCCAAACCCCTATTTGGGGTCCCCCTCTTGGCTTCATCCTGTTACAGTATCATGTAGAAGTTACTTCCATTAAACTTTTTACCTTGGAAACTACTTTCCAAAGGGTAGGATGCTATTTGGTAAGCCTTTTAAAGTTGTCTTTGACAGCTAATTTTCTCACATAATAGCATAAGGTTTCTTCTCTTGTGATTCATATTTTTTAAAAGAGAATTTTTTCCCCTTATAATGAACTCTGATGAATATACGAGATAATTGATGGCTGACATCTGCATAAAAAGAATCCAACTCACTAAATACAATGCTCGTGACAAATGGAATGCATTTAGACTCTTCGGTCTGGGATTGCATTCTGTCACTGTGCCCAAGAATAATACTGAACATTATGTAAAAAATGAAAAGCAGATCAGTGGAAGAGGTTTCTTTAAGGCGGTACTGAAGTTTATTTATCATATGGGAGGCAGGCAATGATAACTTTCAAGTAATGGAATCTATGCCACAGTACATTCGTTTGACACATTTTCTTTGAATGAAGTAGGCTCTTTTTTTTGGAAAGGCAAGCTAACTTCCTCTTGCCCCATTTAATGGGAGGCTACTTGGTAGACACTAGAAAAAAGCAAATTGGTGGTTTTCAAATCAGTGGGGGAGATACATACACAGGGGAGAGAGAGGGGGAGAGGGAGGATGCAGAAGACAGCATGGAAGGTCCCGGAGGGAAGCGGAGTGGACGGGTCCAGTCCCAAGCCGGTGTGTGGGCACTAGCGTAGGATGCACGTGCTTGTGCTGAGAGGTGGCACAGGCAGCCCAGGATGGTGGACCCGCAGGTACATTTCTAAGCGATCACACATGTTGGTGATGCACTTGTGGGGGAAGCATTTCCATGTGGTGTGTTTGTGTTCTTGCTCCCGATGAAGCGCTGGGGCTTAGCCGGACCCAGACTCACAATTCCGTATTTTGATCTTATTATCCCATAGTTTGTTACCTCTTCTCTCATGGTGTGAGCATTGGTTATTGTTTATTAAACTGGAATACATGTACTGGAAGTTAAAATTTGTTTTTACCCTGATTTGCTTAGAAAGAAAATACTGTATTCATTGTAGACTTATAATAATTCGCAAAAATCATTTTATTTATATTTTTATTTTTTAATTGTTCTTCAGATACAATTGTCTCCATTTTCCCACTACCACTTTCCCCTATCCCGCCCACCCCCACCCGCAATCCTATCCCCTTTCACTTTGTCCATGGGTCCTTTGTACATGTTCCTTGATGACCCTTCCCCTTCTTCCCTGTTATCCCTCCCCTCTCCCCTCTGGTTACTGTCAGTTTGTTCTTTATTTCCAAGTATCTTGTTCTATTTTGCTTGCCTGTTTGTTTTGTTAATTAGGTTCCACTTATAGGTGAGATCATACGTTATTTGCCTTTCACTGCCTGCCTTATTTCCCTTAGCATAATGCCCTCCAAATCCATCCATGCTGTTGCAAAGGGTAGGAGCTCCTTCTTCCTTCTGCTGCATAGAATTCCATTGTGTGAATGCACCACGGCTTTTTGGTTCACTCATTTACTGATGGGCATTTAGGTTCCTTCCAGCACTTGGCTGTTGTGATTGTGCTGCTGTGAACATTGGGGTGCACAGGTTCTTTTGGATTGGTGTTTCAGGGTTCTTGGGGTGTGATCCCATTACAACAATCATTTTAAGTAAATATGTCTTTTTATTCTTAAACTATAAAATGAAATAAGTGACCCTCTCTCTGTAGAAAGATGCCTTAGTATTTATCAAGGCCCAATTGTTTTTGTATTTGCTACTTGGATTGTAAAATTATTTGCACACTTGCATGTTTTTCAAGACAATATGCACGTGGTTTGGCTTAAAAATCTTGTCATCCGTTCAGTCTTCCCCTGGAAATAATTTTTCCCTACACTCATGGCATTCCTAATGCTGACTCACACATTTTTGAGCACGACGAGACAATGCAATGGTACAACAGCTCGAGAAAGAGTGACGTTTGTTGCGAGTCTGAAGGAGTCTCGCCAGATAAAGGCGTCTCTTAAATGGGCAGACGCAGCTAACGAGGTAGTTCTATGCAGGAGCCCCGCTCATCCCCAGACTCTGTCCTGCTGCACTATCAGGTCCTGGCCGGGCGTCTGATTGCTGACACCGGCCGCTCTGCAGACAGAGGAGCCTGTCCTGACGCCGGGGTTTGGGGCCTGGGGTCCTTGCCCCCGTGTGATCGATCCCGGCTTTGCGGCCTCGCGTGGTACTGGGCCTTGTCCACCTGCTTTAGAAGCGACAGAGAAGAGACAGGCCTCGCCAACGCCCCCCAGTTACCAGGGGCCAGCCAGGACATCCTGTGCAGAAATGGGACGTTTTGTTCAGATCTCTGCCCTAGGGGTGCAGTTTCCATTTTCTGTTCCCTTTTTTTTTTTTTTTTGGCCAGCCTGAGTTTGAAACCAGCAAGTTTACTTTCTTGCCAACGTGCTTCTCCTTCGTTACCACCACGGAGCTGAAACCCGTCACTGGAAGCCTGCTTCCGGGCAAAACCGTGAAATAGGCGAATTTGTCATCGGGAGCCATGACCCCCCTTTTCTAGCTCTGCTGGCTCCCAAACACCTAATGCTCTTGCGTCCCCCCTGCCTGGGGGGCGGGGGGCTGCACACAGCGGTAGTGATGGATTGCACCCTAATACCCTGTATCTCCCAGGGACATCAGCTCTTTAAGAGACTGCCAGGGAGATAATACATGACACATCGAGATAAATCTGTCATGGAGAATTTCAAACGTCATTGGGGGCATTGATGAGTGAGAATTGGGGGGCAGACACCTTCTGATTCCAAAGCAGATGTGTGAGTGACTGCTCCTCTGCTTTTGTGGGTAAAACTGGGGTTATTCATAATTAGTGTCAGTTAAAATCCCTTGGACTACTGTGCTTAAGTATGATAAGATACAAAGTATCTTTGAAGATGACACTCTGTAATGATATTAAGAATGAACTGAGACTTTTTAAAAAAAAAGATTTTATTTATTTTTAGAGAGAGGAGTGAATGGAGACTGTTTTATACGGTGGCTTGTGAACTCACAGGCACCAGGGAATGATCCTTGTTTAGCATTTCAGTTGGAAGTCTATCTTGGAGTCCTACTTTAATTAACCCAGTCAACACCTTTGTGGGTGATAAGTAATATTATCTTGGGACAACAGTATATAGAAAAAAACGTAATCTAATCTAAAAGCTTGAGAGGGGAAAAAAATGTTTCCCTTATCAAGTCTGTTAAAGACTGGGTTCAAGAGCCAGCTCAAGGTCAAGAGCCTCTTGCTAAGAAGGTGCCCAGTACGTCAGTGAGAGAGTTGCAAGAGGAACACCCGTGTTTCTGGCCTCTGAGGGTGCCGAGTGACTGTTCCTTTTGCAGCTGTGTTATAATCACCATCAGTGGCCTCAGGAAACCAGTGCTGCTGGCCGTGAGGCAGCTGGCCTGCCGGCCGTCACCCCACATCTCAGTCACCGAGATGCTAACCAAGGGGAGTGTGAATGTCGAAGAATAACAAAGTAGGCATGTCGAAATCGTGGTGTTGACTATGTCTCAGTACCTCTGTTTCCAAAGGATTCACAGGTATTTTTTGTAATCCATTCAAACTGCTTAAAATTCCTCTAATTCAAAATTGCTATGCTTCTTTTCAATGTCAAGAAAACAGTTGTCTGGTAGGGCCATACACGTTCTGATGGTGAACTTGTATTTAGAGAGAAGAAAGGTTCAGCACCCACAACTTTGAGGTCCTATAAAAGTTTCGGAAACACCCTTGGCTGGTGTAGCTTAGTGGATTGAGTGCAGGCCTGTGAACCAAAGGGTCACTGGTTCAGTTCCCTGTCAGGGCACATGCCTGGGTTGTGGGCCAGGTCCCCAGTAGGGGATGCTCAAGAGGCAAACACACATTGATGTTTCTCTCCCTCTCTTTCTCCCTCCCTTCTCTCTATCTTAAAAAAAGGGGCTGCGCGTGGGGGGATCTGATGAGACTTTGCACGGGAGGGAGGGTCGAGGAGGGCCTCGCAGGAGGGCTGAGGAAGGCCTCGCAGGAGGGCTGATGGGTCTCTCCCCCAGACTCTGAGAGCCTGCATTTCCCTCCCCGTGTCTCTGACTGGAACAGGAACCTGCCACTGCATCTCTCCTGGACCGCAGGGCTCGCTGTTCCCTGCGCGTCTCCCTCCCTCGTTATCCTGCCTCCCACTTAGTGTTCAAGAAGTCAGGCCAGAGCCACCTCACTTCCCCACTTGGAATTCTTCGGTGCCTCCTCATCGGCCACAGCGGTGTTGTGACCTGCCCCCGCTTCCCCGCTTCCCTCCTTTCCCATCTCTGCTCATTGTTTCTTTAGGAGCGTTCTTCTACCGGTCCGTCTCAAGCAAGTCCCTTTCCCTGAAGGTTTTCCTGATGCTTTCCTCCCTGGCCCCGCCCCCATTCCGGGTCCCTCCCCAAAGGTAACCAAAGGCCTTTCAGCCTCTGTTGGCAGCACGCCTCTCGGCACACCGTAGGCTCCGCAGGATTTATTGAATCAGGCTGAGCAGTATTTACCAGCTTTCGCGGGGAATCAGGATTTCAACCTGCGTCCAACATACTGCTCACGAAAATGTAGCCAAGGCATACGAGAAATGCGTTTAATAAGACCTGCTTCGAAAAGGAAGGAACTCGCAGAACTGTAGTCTGTTCTGTGTTCAGGGGGAGTGGGAGAGGGAATGTACTCCCGTGGATTTGTGCGGGAAGCCGGCGGCCGGCTGAATCATGTGGAAACTCATCTGCCTTAAACGGTTTTCTGCTAAAATAAGCAATATCTTAGAAACGTTGTCTCTCTCTTTAGGTCGGTGCTAAATTATCCCACAGCCCCTTGCAGCTCATCAAGTTAATAATTGTTTCCAGTGATCTGTAAATAAACTTGCTTGGAACAACAAACCCTCTTGCTAATTGTGTAGCAGACTTGGGTAACTGAGGATGGGAGGTTGAAGGGTCTGTGCAGGACAAGTGTTCATGCCTGTAGGTTCTTGTTCTACGGTGCACGGCCGTGGGAGCCAGGGCTCGCCTCTGGGGGACTCCGCTTTCTCTCCCCAGGCCCACATTCATGGTGACCTGGGAGCTGTGGCTTCCGTGGCGAACAGTCTGGGCGGGGAGAGCTGCTTCTAGACCCAGTGTCCTTGGCCTCAGGGGGAGGGGCGGGCCTCTCAGTTGGCCATGTGGATTTTCCCCGATGTCAAAATTGCGGTCTCATCTTCCCTGGATCCACTTGGTGAATTTCCGGTCTGTTTCAGTTTTTGGTTTATTAACAATTCATGGTTGGTATCCAGCCCCAAATTTCTTATCAGTAGGTTGGGTTCCTATTAGGCAGAATCCTAAAAAAAAAAAAAAAGAAAGAAAAGAAAAGAAAAATAGAAAAATCCTGTTCAGAGGACTAGTTTCTTCTGGGCAAATTTTCTTGAAGTGTAGTTGCCAAGCGGGGGCCTATGAAACCAAACCAAACAAATAAAACGTCCGTCTGTCCGCTGTTGCCAGCAGACACGACGTGGGAACCTCTTTCGTCCCCAGGGGAGCAGCCTCTGCGGGGGGAGCTCCGGGACCCAGCTCTCTTCTCTGGAGGGATGAGAGGCAAGCCCGGGGCCTGTATTCATAGGATGGCCATGACCTCATTTTAAGCAGAGACAGGTGAAAAGCAGGTTGCTTTTATTGTTTGAGACTTTTATTTTCAGGCTCTCTGCAAAAATATCTGTTGATATCTCACTCAGAGTGTTGGCACTTTATTGGTTAGAAACCTAACTGGCGACTTCCCTTCCACTCGTGTGAGTGGGGAGAGTGACGGTCCTCCGTACCTCTGTCCGTGGGTGTTACCATCACCCACCTAGCCATCCTGGCCAGAACCTTAGGGATCACCTCGGATAAAACCCGTGCCTTCTGCCTTTAAAATACCTCTCATTAAGGATCCCAGTGGCGGCCATGATACTAAACCCAATGAACAATTTTTAATCCTGGTTTTTCTTGACTGCTGGAGAGGATGACACTGATGAGCTTCCCGTGAAATAACTTGTTCTCCCGGCTCCCTCGGGGCCACAGTTCTCCTGGGGTCTCTCCCGTTTCCCTAGTTTCTCCTCAGTCTTGGCTTGTTCCCTTTCCTATTTCTCATCTGTAATTACTGGATCCCCCTGGTGCCTGGGCGTGAACCTTTTCTCCGGTAACACTGAGTGTGTTGGTGATTTCATCTAGAGTCATGGTTTCTAATACCATTTCTTTGCTGATGGCCCCCAACGTTAGATCTCTCTCCTAGTCTTGTCTCCTGAACTGCGGACTCCCGTCTCCAGTGGTCCATGGCCCACTTCCCTCTACTTGTTTGATTAGATTTGCATTCCATTGCATCTGAAGTGGACGTCCTGGCCACTGCTCTCCAGCCCACATCTCCTGCAGCGGGTTCTCGGACCAAGCACCAAAGGCCTCCAAAGGCTTAGAAAAGCCAGAGAGGGCTCATGCTTGAGTCCTTTCTTTTCCTCATGCTCCACCTCTGATCTTCCCACAGATCTTGTTGGTTCTATCTTCGAAACACTATCGTCTCCTAACCGGTCTCCCTGTCCCAGCCCTTGGCACCCTACAGTTTCCTCTCGAAAGACCATCAGAATGACTGTGTCACTTTCCTACTCCGTATCCTGCGCTGGTTTCCCTTCTGTCTCCAGGTGTGAGTCCGAGGCCTTACAGCGCCTCCTAAGGCACTGTCGTACCTGGTCCCTCATTGCCCACGCTGGACTCAGCTTTCTGTGACTCTCCTTTCAGCCCCGGTGCCCCAGCCCCGCTGGCCTCCTTACTGTCTCTCCCTGAGCCAATCAGAGCAGCACGAATGAGGGATCTTTCATAGTGTAACTCTATCAAATGACATCAAGGGCACAGGCCACCAAAGGCTTAGAAGAGCCAGAGAGGAGTCCGGACACCCAGGCCGCTGCCAGGGCCCTTCCATGTTGGGCCTGAGCCTCTGGCTTAGAGTCGATGGCATTTGAAGAGTAGTTCATGAGATTACCTCCAATGGAAGGGCTATTTCAGTGAGGAAATGTAGCTCTTTTATACTCCAGAGCTGTGTCTGCATACGATGTGAACATGATACACATCTGATGTGAGAGGAAGGGACACATACGTCACACTGCACTGTCAGTAGTCCTTAGCAAGGGCCATCTTGCTGCAGGCATTGCAGAGATCTGTTTCTTCCTCCTGGGTAGGCGCCATTTGTCTGCTGACTCTGAAGTCCAGGTGACAAGGGCCTAGCTAGGTAACTATCTTCTCTGTACCTTCTGCTGACCAGCAACCCCCCCACCCCCAGCCCAACTCTTGTCCCACCCACGCATGCGGTCCTGCTGCGGGCCGTTATGTTTGACCTTCCTTCTCACCGATGTGCTCTGTACCCACCCGTTCTCACCGCCTGCTCCGTCACTTCCTTCAATCTGAGCTGACCTTCTCAGGGAGATTGTAACCCCGTCCCCGATACCTTCTCCTCTGTCTGATACCTTCCGTTCTGCACTTCTCACTGTCTGAAATATTATTATTTCACTTTTTCATCTTGCTCATAGATTGTTTGTGCCACGAGAGCACCGTCCCCACGAGGCTGGCGTGTCCGTTTGCTCCACTGCACCTCCAGTGCCCAGAGCGGGGCCCTCTGGGGGGGGTTCTCCGTGCCGTCGAAGGGGTTTCCATTTGCCCACCCCCAGCACACCTGCATCGTTTCTCACGTAGACTGCAGGGTCATCTCCTCACCACACACTTCTGCGTCTTGTTTCCAGTGTGATCTTTTCCAAAAATCACATCTGCTCTGTGTTTGGACCTCACTCCTGCTTGCAACTCTTCAGTGGCCTTCAGGGTGGACCCCGTGTTGCTGAGCCAGACCCCAAGGCCCTACCTCCCGCTCCCGCCTCATTGCAGGCTCACTCTCACTCACAGGTATGTGCCCCCCCCTCACTTTGCTTCTGGGTTTTTCTGCTTGAAATGCCCATCCCAGTCCTCTGAGTAAGTGGCTCCTCGCTTCCTCGATGCAATGTTTCCTCTGCTGCCCCGTGGTCCGGATGACGGGTTCCCCCATAGCAAGCAGGCGGGCCTGTACCCCAGCTGCACACACTGTGTCCTAATTGTCCTCGAATGCGCCTGCCCTGGTCTCCAGACTTCAGTCTTCCTGAGTTCCACCCTTTGGTGTCTCCCAGACACGTGATAGTCCGGTTCACAGCAGGCCCTTAAAATACACTGAAGGAAGGAAGCCTGGAACCAAAAAATAAAGGGTGTCTAGGTAGGTGCCAGCTTTTAACACATAGTTCTGATTGGTCACCCAAGACCCGGAAGAGTGTCTCCTCCGTTGGTTCTCACAGCCGTGTGCCCGGAGAGCAGTGACTCTGCGTGTGTCCCTGCAGGGACCCCGTCCGGGAGGGACGCGGCGCTCTGCCCAGGGACCCGGCTGCTGTGCGTTTCCTTCAAGGTGCAGAGTTTCGAGAAGGGGACTCGGAGGAGGAGCCTTGCTCATCTTTACCCCGTGCTTGGAGGCTCTGGAGAAACTCATCATAATTAAACCCTTGTCGTGGCATTAAAGAGGGCGGCTTTGCGAAGTTAATGGGAATTTCTTGACCCTGCTCTCGCTGTGTCACACTGCGACTTGAGTGTCAACTAGGGAAGGGCACGTTTTCCACTGAGGTTCACCACTGCGGGCTTCCAGAGCTCTATTCCTGACTCTAAATGTCTAAATCTATCACGTCTGATTCCACAGGTTTTCTGGTTTTATTCCCATGGGTGTTTGCACCGACATCAAGACTCATAGAAATAATGATTTCAAAATTAGCGTTTATCTACTGATTTTTTAATTTAGCCTGGTGTGTTTTTATTAAACCGATACACATGGGAAAACTGATAGGTTTTCTAGGTTGTCATGTATTTTTAAATATAATTTACATTCCTGTAATTTGTAATATCTGGTTCAATTGCATAGACCTTTGGGAAAACAATGCCTTCCTCTTCTGTTTCACATAGAAACTACTAATTCTTACCCATTTTTAAAGGAATGCAATGTACTATGACTGGGAAGTCCCCATAGAAGGCATAGGGGCGTCCTGTCAGGCAGAGCCCCTTACAGGGAGAGACTGTCTTGTCAGCGCTGCCCCCAAATACCATCATCTCTGCTACTTCAGTGACGTTGCTCAAGAATGACCCACCTCGTACGATATTCCGCGCCGTGGAGAAGTGGCCCGGAGGCCAGTAGGGCTTGATATCAGTGCTGTGGATTTCATATTGCAGGTCACTGTGTTGTTTCCTCGGTTACCTGAGAGTGACCACAAATACAAGTACTGAAAGGTGGACTTTTGACACGTACTCTTCTGCACCAAGTCGGCACCTGCAGGGGGCTGCTCCCCCCCGGCGTCGTGTGGGAGAGGACGATCGGGAGTGAGGAAGAGGAAGAGGCACGGAGCGAGTGGGTGATCGGAGCTCTTCCTCCTGCTCTGTGCACACACTTCCTGTTTCCCCTTTGGCCTCCTCATTTTCAGTCAAGTTCACTTTTTTCTTCTCACCTGTGTACACTCTACTTCTTTGTGATCAGTTCACATTTGAGGGATGAGGTTAATTGATTTTTGAATTTATTTCTCCAAATATCTGCTTCGTTCAACTTTGTGACAGAAGGAAGCATACGGGTACAGCCCCGAGTTGTCATTATTTTATTTGCGTTCCAAGAATTTCTCCATTAGCCTTCATGCAAAGTTGTGGGGTTCAGTAGTTACACATCGGTGTGCCAGGGAAACATGCTTTGTTTAATTACTGACTCAAATGCTCTTTGGGAAAGAGGTGTTTCAGAGACGGACAGGCCTGACGTCTGGTACCAAGGCAATCGTTCACTGTGCTGTATAAGCAAATAAGCTGGTTCCAATAAGCTCATAATGAGCTTTGAATTTACGGAGGAATGAATCAGTAGGGCGAGGAGAGGTGCAACATCTTGGAAGAGTTTGCCTCGCATATTAATTGAATAATCACTTGAGCAAAGTCCCTGCTGAACTAGCTTTTGTTGGACGGAAGCAGGCAACTATATGAAAAATGAATACCCGAGTGTAATACAAAACTGATGCCGCCTGAATTTTTCTGGGCCAAATTAGGTTGCCGTGAACAAGAACAGATTGGGTGGCCGAGCAGAAGGAAGCGCTGAGGTAGTTAAACCTCGGCTGCATGTTTATGAGGTGCAGGGACAGCAGAAAAATGTGTAACTTAGTAACGAGTGGCCCGAACCCAATGGTAGGCAGGCTTTCGGATGAATTCTCAGTTGAAACAAAGTAACTGAATAACCACCCCCGTTAATGGATAGTATGGACTCTTCCGCATTATCCTTAGTAAGGGAAATGACAGCTCTCAGAGGGGAAGAGGAGTCCCACGTGACACGCTACCATGTGACCGAGGGAAGTCCGCACCTCCTTTCTCCCTCAGAGAACCCGAGAGTGCTGTGTGTCTGGTTGGGTGGTGTGAGGAGCACATCTAAACACCCTGAAGGGGAAACAGGTTCTGGTATTTGGTGTTTGTATTTTTTTACACAAATATAATTTTGTAAATCCAGTTCCACTTTTATAAGCTGCAGGTCACTGAAGATGATTAAAAAATGACGATGGACTCATCTTGTATTTAAAAAGATCTCCAGAGTTGGCGTTGACCCAGATCTTTTTTAGTTAAGTACCTGACACTGCTTCTTGCCACTGTTTTCTGTCTGTTAGACAGTTCAGGTGTCTTGAAAGCTGCTTTCTCAGAAGGTGGGACTTCGCAGTGTATGATGGTGTAATGTGGCAATTCCGGGCAGAGCGATGAATTATGGAAGAGCCAGCTTGCATCACTTTAGGGGGCCTGGGTCTTGCGATTATCCTGTGATGTGGGGACCATTTTACACCTTGACTCGTTTAAGGAAACCTTCCCCCTCGGTGGCATGGCGCCGTGGGAACGACGGACGCACCAAGAGCATCTGGGGTGGGAGCGAGAACTGCCAGCACCTCCCAGACATGAAACTGCTTCTTCGTGAATGTGCTGTTTGCCACCCAGCTCCCCCTCCCTCGTGCGGGATGTGTCCTGGATCTATCTGATTCATTCACAGCTGGTCTCCAACCCGAATGGGAAGAAGAGAATAATGTATACCATCTCATACAGGGAACCAAGATGGGTCCCGAGAGTCACACTTTGTAAGCACTTTGCTGGTGGGAATGTTACTGCATTTCTTTTCCACATCTGAAGCCTGCAGTTATGAAAGTGGTATTTTTAGAAAATATGGAATATTAGATTCAAACATTATTTCTTCCATTTAAAAAGTAGCATTGTAGTTCATATGTGCGTTAGTTTCAGATGCGGCACCTTAAATCTGTTTGGCTTAAAGGCGAGCAAAGTTTTATATTTACATATGCTACTTTGTAGATCTGCAGCTTTGGTAAATAGATGTGTCTGTATTAAAAAAAAACTTTGCATAGTACTTTAACACAAGGAAAAAGAGCAGATTTGTTTGTGAGCTTCCTAAGATATTTTCTAAATCAAGTAACTAATTCTTTTGTTTTATATAAAAACAATTCCACTTTCCCAAAGAAGCAGCATGCAGTGTATTGTATAAATTTGAATGTTTTCGTTTTACTTTGGAGAGAGAATTTTTCATGGTTTATTCTTTCAAATGACAAGGCTTTAGAATGGTACAGCTATTGAATATCTGAATAATAGAAGAAAATCAAAAGCATTTATTGTCTCTGGAAATATTCCTTGGTAATTGCTGCTTTGAATAATAGTACACAATTGAAGCTCGTCTGTGGGAGTTACTTTCTGGTTAGAAACAGTGTATGGATAGATAACCTTCTCTCAGAAAAGTTTTAACGTTCAGTTAAAGACTGGGAAATAGCAAATACAGGGCATCTGTGCGCTCCGAGTCTTCTAGAAATGCCGGTGCTAACCGGAGCGCAAGATCTGGTGTTTGTCGACCTCAGTTCAAATCTCAGCTCATCTCCTGGGCTCCTTTGTAATTTAGGTCTTGGATGTACTGTCTACCTTTCCCCGGCCTCCCTGTTTTCCCTTGTAATCTGTGTTCATAATCCATACGCCACAGGCTGTTATTACGCCGTGGTGGCACATGTGGGAATGTTAGTGTTACGTATACACTATAATATTTTTATATATCATTGTTATGTTCGTAGGAGGCTCTCTGTAAAGAAACCCTACAGCGAGTCATTTTTAAGCGGGGAGCCTCTGTGTACGGCGCAGGAGCGGCATGTCCCCCTCTCCAGACCTCCCCCACCACCTCCGTGCGCGCGCACTCTCAGATCCTCCAACGAGGGCTGAACTGCGTACTCGGGATACGTCTGAGAATGCGTTCTCGCCTCATGGAAAAGGCCAGAATTTGATTTGTGGCTGAGGTTTATTTGTTCTCGTCAGTGTTGACAGTTGCAGGACTTTTTGGAAGGGGAATGAAAACGGGTCTCCCAGTGCGGACTCCTGTCTCCAGCACCGTGGGGAAGAAGTGCGTGGAAGGCACACCGGCAGTGCGCGCTCGCGCTCGCCGTCCTCCCTGTCTTTCCGTGGCTTCGCGGCCGCCCGTTTCTTCCTAGTGCCAAGTAACCTTCCGCTGTTGGATGCACCAAAGTCTCTTTGCTTGTTCACCGACCGGAGGGCATTTCGGGCGACTATGAGTGAAGCTGCGGTTAACGCCATGTGCAGAGTTTCATGTGGACATGAAGTTCAGCTCTTTGGGGTGGAGACTGAGGAATGCAGTCGCGAATAGTTGCAATCCATTGCGGTGATGGGTAAAACACACTTTGCATCCCAATAAAGCAAATTGTTATCCCCGATAGAGTCCCAGCGTTCTCATTAGTAGACCTCTATTACAAGAAAAGTCTGTTTCGTTACTATCATATTTCGTTTTTTGTCAGTGACAGTCTGGAAATGGAAAACAGTGCTTTGGGGGTGGCCGTCCTAATAACAGGGGTTGTTGGTGTGGAGGGAACCACTGTGGCACTGGCAGCAGCATCGGTCCCAGAGTACTGGCTGTGCTGGTTTGGGATGTAGATTAAAAATGTAGGTGGTGTATATCTGATTCTGGGACGATGGTAATTAAATTGGGAAGTTGCATATAGGTTAGCTGTGTAAGAATTAGCATTGATTAAAAAGCTGACAGTTTTTTGTAGAAACAATATTTATAGACTAGTTAAGTATTTGTATGTACTTTGATTTTTTTCTTTTTACTTGCAAAACAATAATATTCAATACACGGGCTCCTTAGCCATCCAGTAGTCTGGCCTTCTGTATGCTGACCGGCCGCTCAGAGGATGGACGTAGGCCCTTGAGAGCAGCACTAGGCCATGAAATGTCTTGTTTCCGAGGAGTTCTTCTCCATGAAGCAGCATTCTCGCGCTCACTTCGTTCCCTGGATCGGGTGAAAACAAAGCTGTTCTGTATTCGTAGCAGTCCGTATTTGTACGCTTCCCCCTCGGAAGATTTGTGTATACTAAAGAGTTTTGGGATTGTTCCGGAAGGTTTAGGACCGTCTACTTTCCTTTGAGTTGAGCCAGACCCAACCACACAAAGGCCAACAGATTTCTGCTCAAATGAGAGCTAGTTAACTGGGTTTTCTCTGCCACTTGCAGCCACCAAAGCGAAGGTTTTCATGGCTTATCACTCAGAAATCTCTTCCCATGAGCGCCTGTGTGTGTGTGTGTGCGCGTGTTTGTGTGGTGGGGGGGGGTAGGTAGCCCAAATCAGAGGGGACTTCATCCTGTGTCTTCGTGAGTGTGTTCTGAATGCCTTTGCACCCGGTGGCGTTAAATCATTCCCACAGGTATTTTGTCTGGTTTGTCACTGTTTTGCAAAACATTCACGTTGTTGCTGTGATTTACAAATCAACATATGTCACCGAGAAACCTTGCTTTCGGTTTTCCTTTCACTGTAAGAGGGGCCGGGCTGTGGTTTCGGCAGTGGGGGGGCATGATCACAGTCTCCCTGGTCCAGGAGAGGCCCCCTGGGCCCGGGCCCTCGCTCATGTCCCCTGCCTGGCTTTGTGAACTTGGCCTAAGCACTCCTCTGACTTGAGAGAAAGCTGTCTGCAGCAGGGTTTGGGAGCCTTTATACACACCAATACACATTTTGCGATTCTTTGGTAACAAACGTTGACCCCAATTAGTTTGCGTGATCTTTCTGAACCATGGACTTGAGACGTGCTGATTAAAGCCCTTCCGCGCACACCCTCCTCAGACCTTGGCCGCTGTGTTTCCTGACCTTGGTCTTGTCTTTCTCTCAGGCGCTTCGTTTTCTTGCCATCCCCACAGCCGACCAGATCCCACCTGGCTTCCTCTCACCTCTGAGCCTCGCGCATTCTGTCGCCTGGAGCGATCTCTCGCCCTTGGTCATCGGGCTCCCGTGTGGCCGCTCCCGCCCCTGTGGCCCCGCTGCGGGGCTGTGAATCCTAGAAACCTGCAGCTCCCTGCCCTTTCCCTGCACCCTCCACCTCCTGGCTGCATCTGGAGTCTTCTGCAGTAAATGGTGCGCCAGAGGCTTTTTTGTGTGTGCGTGTGTGTGTGTGCGTATGTCATAATTCTCTCACAGCATTGAACTTTAGAGAGCTTACATCTTGGGAAATGTTGATTTTAGTCCAGGATTAACAAACACTCCCCCGCCCCACTAAATATTCTCAGCAAGAGTTTTAGCACCTAAAATTTGGTTGGATTGCAATGAGTCTTTTATCCTCCGTATCTTTTTT
>PVIA01013800.1:0-30188 GCA_004024845.1 Tonatia bakeri
AAAAAAAAACAAATACCATATGATCTCACTCATGTGTGGAATCTGATGAACAAATTGAACTAACAAGTAAAATAGAGACAGACTGATAGGTAGACAACAGGCTGAAAGCTCTGGGGTGGGGGTTGGTTAGAGGGTGGAGGGATTGAGCTAAAAGGTAAAAGGACTTGTAGACATGGATGACAGTGTGGTGATTGTGAGTAGTGGGGGAGGGGTAAAGGAGTCATAAATGGTAATGGAAAATACAATAAAAATTTAAAAGTAAATAAATAAAAATAAATAAGTAGAAAAGTAAATACAAGTACAATCAGTCCTTTACCAATTATGTGATAGCCATTAAGGAAACTAATTTTGCAGGCTTAAAAGCTGGGGACTTTTGTCAAACTATAGACAAGCATTTGGTCAAACTGGTCCCTCTAATAACTTCGAAGGCAGGTTACATCTTCACCAGGCCTGGAGGTCTGAGGGAAACTGACAAAATTACAATGTTGGTTTCTTTTGGCTACTTCTTGCTGCTCTTAGTAGGGAGTGATAAAGAGAGAGAGAAAGTTTGGCAAGAATTTGCCAGTTTGCTAGCAGAGGTGAAAGGAAACAAAGCTTAGAGAGGGATCCCCTGTACTTGGGGCTACAGCCTGAAGTGATTAGCATTCCAGTAATTTAGGCTTCTTGGAGCTAGAAAATTGAACTGCTTCAGTACCATAAACAGAAAGAGATATTGTGTCTATGAGCCCTCCTCCAGGGCCAGTTGTTAATGGAACCATAGGAGCCAATCCAGTGACAAAGGAAGAATTAAGTGGATTGTTGTCTCACCCAAGCTTGTTATTTTGAATGTTCTCAGAGGCTTCTGAATTAGAGAGAAACTACACAGATGAGAAAACAAATGAGTGTTCATAAACTGAGGATTTATGCAGACCAGATCTTTGGCTATACTTACATGTTCATGGAAATTATTGGTAGCACACTGTATAGAAAACTGCTAATAACTTTGAAAGAATTATATGATCAAAGAACCCACAAACCTGGCCTGCAGAAACTGTTATTTTGATATCCCTAAAGCAATCCAGAGGAGAGTTGTGCACCCCCACCTGAGGCATGCTCTTCCCCACTCACTTTGCTGTGTACACAGCAATTAATGGGCTAGAAGTCTTTGGGAGGTCAGTGGACAAAGGACCTTCTTCTAGAGAGAATTATTGTCTATAGACCAAAAGATTTTCTTCATTGGCTGTGGCAGAGACTTGTCACAGTTCCTTCCTAGTAGGACTTTATCATTCTTAAGGACCATATGTTTCATTCCCACTCATCCTTTTTCCAAATGGGAGTTTTTATTGAAACTCTTCCATTTGACTCCACTGTTCAGTAGTAAGTATAGGGAAGGTGCCAGAAAAAAAAAACCTCCAAAAAACAAAACATATGCGTATTAGTTACAAAGTCTCCAGATCTGGGCACTTCCACCCCTGAGAGAGAAGACAATGTCACCCAGAAATCTTGAATTTTGATTGTGTATAGTAACTGGATGGTTCTTTGGGCTGTCTCCTCGATGAAGGAGTATGTTCTGTGCATGGGTAGGAGGTCACAAATGAGTAATTGGGGAACTTGAGGGGCTGCTGGGGGACCTGGCAACTATTTCCAGTATCCATGCTGGGGTTTTGCAAGATATATGGCTGGGCAATGGGTAACCAACTTTTCTCAGTCTTCCTTATAACTGAGTACAGCCATGTGGTTGAATTTTAGCGAATGATGAGTGGGCAGAAAATCAGTAATCCATTAACAGAGTACATCCTTAAAAGTGGAAGCTGCTTGCCTTCCATCTCCTCTGTATCTCCTTCCTTTTGTCTGGAATACTATGTGGTGGTGTTGACCTGCTTCAACCATGGGGACTATACCGATGCTCCAGCAATGTGGACAAGTCGACACAAGCTTTGGGAAACCACAGGTGCTCAGCTGTCTGAGACCCCTGCCCACTTCTGCATCTATCCCTGGGAGAGAAGAGAGCTTATATCTTGATGGAAACGCTATATTTTTTGATTTCTTTGCAGCAGTAGTTTTTATCTACCCTAAAAAGTCAATTGTTCAGGTAACAAAAACATAAAATACGAAACACTAAGATGTGCATTAAGACCTCAAAAAAAATTAAAAAAAAAGGATATATATGTGTGTGTGTATACATATAAAAATAAAAAAATCTGAAGAGCTAAGTATCAAAATGTTTATTTCTGGATAGTGATCGTATGAATATGTACATATTCTTTGTTGTATTTTTCCATATCTTCCACTTTTTACTTTGCATATATATTATTTTTAGACTTAAATAAGCTATTTTTTAAAGATAAAAAACTGCAATTCCATGGGCGGGAAGATGGTAATGAGGTAGGTGGAAGTGGAGCCCAGTTTCCCTTGTGTCCAACTGGAACACCTAGCTGATCTTCCGAGGAACAGAGTGAAGAGCCAACGGAATCCCAGCTTATATGAAGTTAGGAGGCAAAAAATTGCAGAGGACATTGAAAAACAGATGGTGAGGAGATTGTGCTGGGATGGTAAGGTCCCTGGGATCTGCCCCAGACCAAGGCTGCTGCGGTCCCAGTCCAGCGCCTGCTGCAGGATACGGGGAGGAGAGTTAGAGCACCAGATCCCTCCCCTACCAGAGCAGGGAGGGCAGCTGGGCACTAGGACGAACCTGGGTGCTAGAAGTCGCTAGGGGGAAGTAGAGACGAAGTGGGAGGCACGCAGAGGTGGTACATATCTGCTGGGACTGTGGACGCTGACACCAGAGAAATTGGGATGCAGGGGGACACCTGGAGAAGGGAGGAGTTGGGCTCTGTCAGACCCTGACTTGGATAGACTCCGGACTGGTTGAAAAGTGGGGCTGCGTGAAAAGTCCTGTGCTTGTTAAGAACAGCGGGCAGCTGCTTTGTAAGGAACTTTCCAGTAGCAGCTGGTGCACCCTGAGGGAGATTTCAGCTGCCAGAGCCCAGAATGAGTGGTGGAGGGGAACCGTGGGTCCTGCGTATCTGGCACTGAGTGCCCAGAGACAGTAGCCGAGCTGAACCGTGTACCCGGCCTGTCTTGCACTGCGAGCACCCAGAGTGAGTGGTGGAGGGGAACCAGCAGCCTTACTTGTCTTGGGCTCTGTGCCAGAGATTGACACACTCTGTGAGCAGCTGAGTAGCTGATTTGAGCCCTGCGGCTCAAGGAAGACCTGGACCAGAGGCTGGGGAAACTGTTAATAGTGCGACCCAAACCTGGTCCCCATCCTCTCAGAACCAAAGGAAGGGAGAGAAGCGAAGCCCAGCCCCTTCTTCCTGTGGCATCTAGGAAGACCAGAAGAACTCGCTGAACAGTTTAAAGTCAGCGGGGAAACATATTATTATCTTTTTTTTCCTTTTCTTTTTGGATTCTCTCTCTTCCCACATCCCGCCTTTTTTATTTTTCTTCCAAGTGAGACGATAAGACACAGAGTTACAAAGGGTCCAGAGGGGGAACACAAGGCTAACACCAAAACCTGAGAAACTGAGTCAAATGTCACTTTGCTATTCCACAGAGCCAACATTTTATTGCGTATGTGTATTATTATATTGCAATTATTTTTTTTACCACTTTTGTATTTTTTATTTCTCTTCCTTATGTTTAGTTTTCTTCATTTTATTTCCCTGTTTAATTGCATTATTTGATTTTTCTTATTCTCTCTGTATTGTATTTTAATTTTCCTTTTTTCACTTCATCTGTGTTCCAATAACACACAATTCTTGATCGGGTACTTTCTATTCTGGTTATCCAAACCATATATTTCTTGTCATATTATTGTTGTTCCAGTACTGTTGTAAGTAATTGTTGTTCCATACAATTGTACATACTACACAGCAACCCTCCCTGATCTTAACACACTTCACTTTAATTCTGAGCATTATTATTGTTGTGGTTAACTCTATTCTCTCTCACACTACATCTACTTTCTATACTTTAATCTCACTATATTTCATCATCTAACCTTGCTCAAGTGCTCTGTTTTCTGGATTCAACTCACAATCATCCTCCCTTCTAATGAGAGTCTTATCTCTCTTTCACTTTTATAAAAAGTGGCTAATTGGGTGAAATATCACAGTTAATGCTATACTTATCCAAAAAATCTCCTATCTCTTCTCTACTTGCTGGTACTTTAAGTCCCATAAAATATTCTTCTTCTGTCTTAATCCATTTTGCCTACCCTCTGCCACTGATCACATACAAGAATAGGTGGGAGCTGTGAACATCAGTACACCTGCTAGAGAAGAGAAACCACTAATAAAGTAACCACCAGAAGGTACAAACCTAAGTACAACAAGAAAGCCCACACAAGCAGAAGGAAGGGCAAACCTAAAGGATTGAGTCAAGGACATCAGAGACCACACCACTGAACCTCATGGAATTCCTACCATCGAAGTTGGCCCTCCAAAGACAGCTAACAAAGTGAAACATCAAGAAGCACAGAAACAAACAAAAAGAATCAACTAAAATGGGGAGACAAAAAAAGAATCTGCAATCAAAAGGAATGGAAGACTCCCCACTAAAAGAGCTAAACAAAATGGAGGTAAGCAAACTATCAGATATAGAATTCAAATGAATGGTTATAAGGATGCTCAAGGGGCTCTCAGACAACAAGGAGCTGACTGAGAACTACATCAGCATGAAAAAGGAAATAGAAACTATAAACAAAAACCAAGAAGAAATGAACAATAAAATCTCAGAAATACAAAATACATTAGAAGGCATAACAAGCAGGCTGGATAAAGCAGAGGATCAAATCAGCAAGTTGGAGGACAAGGTAGAAAAAAACTCCCAGATAGAACAAGAAAAAGAAAAGAGCCTCAGAAAGAATGAACAGGTGGTAAGGGAACTGCAAGACAACACGAAAAGTAACAATATCTGTATAATAGGGATACCAGAAGGAGAAGAAGAAGAGCAAGGGTTAAAAAAACTGTTTGAAAAAGTAATAATGGAAAACTTTCCTAATTTGATGAAAGAAAAAGTCACACAAATCCAGGAAACACAGAGAGTCCCAATGAAGAGGAACCCAAAGAGGCTCACTTCAAGACACATTATAATTAAAATGGCAAAATTCCAAGACAAAGAGAGAATCTTAAAGGCAGCAAGGGAGAAAAAGGAAGTAACATACAAGGGAGCCCAGATAAGGTTAGCAGCTGACTTCTCAATGGAAATGTTGTAACCCAGAAGAGAATGGCAAGAAATACTCCAAGTAATGAAAGCCAGAGGCCTGCAACCAAGATTACTTTACCCAGCAAGGCTCTCAATTAAAATGGAAGGCCAAATAAGGAGCTTCTCAGACAAAAGAAGTCTAAAAGAATACACCTCCACCAAACCAGCTCTGCAAGAGATGCTAAAGGGACCGCTTTAAGAAAAGGAAGGAAAAGAGTCAGAGAGAGAGGAACACAGATACGAAAAAATGGCAATGAATAAGTACCTATCAATAATAACCTTAAACGTAAATGGATTAAATGCTCCAATCAAAAGACATAGAATAGCTGAATGGATAAGAAAACATCATCCACACATATGCTGCCTACAAGAGACCCACCTCAGGATAAAAGAACTGCACAGGCTGAAACTGAAGGCCTAGAAACAAATTTTCCAAGCAAATGGACAGGAAAAAAAAAGCCGGGGTAGCAATATTCATTTCACACAAAATAGACTTCCAAAAAAGGGCCATAAAGAGAGACCCAGAAGGTCACTTCATAATACTCAAGGGAAGAATTCACCAAGAAGACATCAACATTGTAAATATGTATGCACCTGACATAGGTGCACCCAAATACATAAAGAAAATCTTAGAGGACTTCAAGAAAGATATTGACAGCAACACAATTATAGTGGGGGATTTTAACACCCCACTCTCAAAAATGGACAGGTCTGCCAAACAAAATATCAACAAATATATTGCGGCATTGAACATTACCCTAGATGAAATGGACTTGACTGATCTATTTAGAGCCCTCCATGCCAAAGAAGCTAAATATACATTCTTTTCAAATGTACACGGAGCATTTTCAAAGATAGACCACATGATAGGACACAAAACAAGTCTCAACAAGGTCAAGAAAATTGAAGTCATACCAAGCATTTTCTTGGATCACAAGGAACTGAAACTAGAAATCAACCCCAAGGAAAAAAACCCAAAACACTCAAAATCATGGAGATTAAACAGCATGCTATTAAACAATGAATGGGTCAAGGATGAAATTAGGGAAGAAATCAAAAGGTTTCTGGAAACAAACAAAAATGAACTCACAACAACCCAAAACTTATGGGACACAGCAAAGGCAGTATTGAGAGGGAAGTTCATAGCGATACAAGCATACCTAAAAAAGATAGAAATATTTCAAACAAGCAACCTAACCCTACATCTACAAGAACTAGAGGAACAACAACAAAGACAGCCCAGAGCAAGTAGAAGGAAGGAAATAACCAAGATCAGAGCAGAATTAAATGACATAGAGACTAAACGCACAATTCTAAGGATCAATGAATCCAGGAGCTATTTTTTTAAAAAGATAAACAAAATCGACAAGCCTTTAAGGAGGCTCATCAAGAAAAAAAGAGAGAGAACCCAAATAAACACAATCAGAAATGAAAGAGGAGATATTACAACTGATACCACAGAAATACAAAGGATTGTAAGAAATTACTATGAACTGTATGCCAAGAAATTTGAAAGCCTAGGTGAAATGGACAAATTTCTAGAAAAATATAATCTTCCTAAACTCAATGAAAAGAAGCAGAAAACCTGAACAGGCCAATAACAGCAGATGAAATTGAAGCAGTAATCAAAAAACTCCTGATGCACAAAAGCCCTGGGTGAGACGGTTTCACAGGAGAATTCTACAAAGCATTTAAGAAAGAGCTAACTCCTATTCTTCACAGACTATCCCAAAAAATCCAAGAAGATGGAAGTTTCCAAAACTCTTCTTATGAAGCCAACATCATCCTAATCCCAAAACCAGATAAAGACACAACGAAGAAAGAAAACTTCAGGCCAATATCTCTGATGAACATTGACGCTAAAATCCTGAACAAAATATTGGCAAACCACATCCAGCAATACAGTAAAAAGATCATACACCATGACCAGGTGCAATTCATTCCAGGGATGCAAGGATGGTACAATATTCGCAAATCAGTAAATGTAATACATCACATAAACAAAAGCAAAGAGAAAAAATCACATGATCATATCAATAGATGTGGAAAAAGCATTTGATAAGGTACAGCACCCATTTATGATAAAAACACTCAGCAAAGTGGGACTAGAGGGAGCATTCCTCAACATGATACAGGCCATATGTGACAGACCTACAGCCAACATCATACTCAATGGGCAAAACTAAAATCTTTCCCACTAAGATCAGGACAAGACAAGGTTGTCCACTTTCACCACTTCTATTCAATATAGTATTGGAAGTTTTAGCCACAGTGATCAGACAAAAAAAGGAAATAAAAGTCATCCAAATCAGAAAGGAGGAAACAAAACTGTCATTGTTTGCTGGTGACATGATAGTGTACATAGAAAACCCTATAGAGTCCACCAAAAAATTGCTTGACCTAATATATGAATTTGGCAAAACAGCAGGATACAAAGTCAATATCCAGAAACCACAGGCAATGAAATATCAGGAACGGAAATAAGGAAAAAAAATCCCATTTGATATAGCAACAAGAAAAATAAAATACCTAGGAATAAACCTAACCAAGGAGGTGAAGACCTATACTTGGAAAACTACACAACACTGAAGGAAGAAATTAAGGAAGACACAAACAAATGGAAACATATACCGTGTTCATGGATTGGAAGAATTAACATCATCAAAATGTCCATACTACTCAAAGAAATTTACACATTCAATGCAATCCCTATTAAAGTACCAATGGTATACTTCACAGATAGAGAACAAACACTTCAAAATTTTATATGGAACTATAAACGACCCTGAATAGCTGCAGCAATTTTGAGAAAGAAGAGCAAAGTGGGAAGAATAACAATACCTAATATCAAAACATATTACAAGGCCACTGTAATCAAAACAGCCTGGTACCAGCATAAGAACAGACACATGGAACCAATGGAACAGAATAGAGACCCAGAAATAAACCCAAGTCTCTACAGCCAATTAATATTTGAAAAAGATGGCAGTAGCATAAAATGGAGCAAAGATAGCCTCTTCAACAGATGGTGTTGGGACAGGTGGACAGCTACGTGCAAAAAAAAAAAAATGAGACTCATCCACCAACTTACACCATACACAAAAATAAATTCAAGGTTGATATGTAAATATAAGTCATGACACCATTAAAGTCTTTGAGAAGAACATAGGCAGGAAAATCTCAGATATTCCATGCAGCAATATTTTCACTCATATGTCCCCTAGAACAAGGGACATAAAGGAAAGAATAAACAAGTGGGATCTCATCAAAATAAAAAGCTTCTGCACAACTAAAGAAAACAGCATTAAAATGAAAAAAGAATCAACTGTATGGGAAAACATATTTGCCAATGATACCTCATACAAAAGTTTGATCTCCAAAATATATAAAGAAATCACATAATTCCACTCTAAGAAGACAAGCAATCCAATTGAAAATGGGCAAAGGACTTGAACAGACACTTCTTCAAGAAGGAGATACAGAAGGTCCAGAGACATATGGAAGGATGCTCAGTATCGCTAACCATCAGAGAGATGCAAATTAAAACTACTTTCCACCAGTCAGAGTGGACATCATAAACAAAGCAACAAACAACAAATGTTGGAGAGGGTGTGAAGAAAAGGGAACCCTAGTGCACTGTTGGTGGGAATACAGACTGGTGCAGCTTCTGTGGAAAACAGCATGGAATATCCTCAGAAAACTAAAAATGAAACTGCCTTTTGACCTTCCAATTCCACTGCTGGGATTATATCCTAAGAACCCTGAAAGACCAATTCAAAAGAACCTATGCACCTCAATGTTCATAGCAGCACAATTTACAACAGCCAAGTGCTAGAAGCAACCCAAGTGCCCATCATTAAATGTGTGGATCAATAAACTGTGGTACATTAACATAATGAAATACTATGCAGCGGAAAAAAGAAGGAGCTCCTACCCTTTTTGACAGAAAGGATGGAGCTGGAGAGCATTATACTAAGTGAAATAAGTCAGGTGGTGAAAGACAAATACTATATGATCTCACCTTTAACAAGAACCTAATCTGCAAAGTGAACAAGCAAACTATAGCCAAAGTCATTGAAATTGAGAACAGGCTGACAGTGATCAGAAGGGAGAGGGTAAGGGATAATGGGGGAAAAGGGTGAAGGATTTACAGGAACAATTATAAAAGGCATATGGACAATAACAAGGTGGGAAGGGTGGGGGTGGGGGAAAAAGTCAGAAAACTGTACTTGAACAATAAAAACATAACAACCCCCCCAAACTGCAATTCCTTATTTCTCTCCCTTAGATGTAAATACTAAGATTTTCTCCAATAGCCACAGTTTTTCAAAGCTAGGAGCATTAGACCAAATAAATGTCCAGCGAAAACTTGAAGTGATTTTTTTTTTTTAAATCTTTTAATGCTGTAAGACCTATTCAATGCTTGGTTTACATAAAAAAAAAAACTTCAAATTTCATGGGAAAACTAGAAGAATAATTACCAGTTGATGACCACAGCCTAAACAAAGGGCTGCATCCAGCTGCTCAAGTGCCCTAGAACTAACAGAGTGGACAGTTATAGGGAAAACAAAAGGCCTATTGAGGAACTTGTCTACATTTTCTTTCTTGCCAGAAGCCTCTTCGTCAAACATGCTTCTCAAACTTTATATATCGTTGTTTTACAATTTACTCAAAATCCTTTCTTTCTACATCTAACCATCCCATAGACAGTCTGAGGATTCCAGGTCAAATAACTTCTTCACCTTCATCCCCTTAACTGTGTTCTTACTGCCAAGTTTCTAGTGAAACTAGACCGTTGATGACGGCCACAGCAACGAGCCTCCCACTGTCAGGTCTTTCCTCTTTTTAATGAAGTATCTACACTGCAGTCAGAGTTGTCCTTTTAAGAAGCATCTGATTTTATCACTGCTCTACTTAATGGTTTTCTACTGCTTCTATGGTCAAGTCTAGTGACTCAAAGGCCCTTGATGATCCCAGCAGTGCCCGCATCTCTAGTCACCTCCCCAGTCACAATTCTTCACTCACTTTACCTCAGCAAATGTACCCTGTTTGGTCCTCAGTGATTCAGTTACACTGAATGTCTTTTTTCATTATAGACCTAATCCTTATTTTGTTGAATTTAAAGGGATACAATAATTAATACAACTATAATAAATTTCAGGTGTCCCTGAAATGCCACCTTAACCCTTTTCTACCTGCCCCCATAACTTGTTCCCCCGGTAATCATCATACTATTGTCTGTGTCTATGAGTTTCTGTTTGTGATTCATTTATTTATTTTTGCTTAATCCCTTTACCTTTTACCCAGGCCCCAAGACCCCCTCCCCTCTGACAGCTGTTCTCTGTGACTAGGAGTCTGTTTCAATTTTGTTTGTTTATTTTGTTTATTAGATTCCACATATAAGTGAAAGCATATGGAATTTGTTGTTCTCTGATTAGGTTACTTCACTTAGTATAATACTCTCTAGATCCAGGCTGTCACAAAAGGTAAGATTGACTTTATTTATACAGCCTAGTAGTATTCTATTGTGTAAACATACCACAGATTTTTTTAAAAGATTTTATTTATTTATTTTAGGCAGAGTGGAAGGGAGGGAGAGAGGGAGAGAAACATCGATGTGTGGTTGCCTCTCACGCACCCCTTACTGGGGACCTGATGTGGCCAACACCCCAGGCATGTGCCCTGACTGTGAATTGAACTGGTGACCCTTTGGCTTGCAGGCTGGTAAAAATCCACTGAGCCACCACACCAGCCAGGGAGTACCTGGTTTTTTAATCCACTCATCTACTGATGAGCACTTGGACTGCTTCCAAATTTAGCTACTATAAATAGAGGCTATAAACAATGAACATAGGGGTCCATATGTGGCCATTTTGGCTACAATGAAATAGGGGTCCATATATTCTTTTGAATCAGTGTTCCAGGTTTCTTTAGATTTATTTCCAGAAGTGGAATAGCTGGGTCATAGTGTTTTCCACAGTGACTACACCAATCTGCATCCCCACCAACAGTGCATGAGGGTTCTCTTTTCTCCATCCTCACTAACACTTGCCATTTGTGGATTTATTGATGATATCCATTCTAATGAGTGTGAGGTGATATCTCATTGTGGTTTTAATTTGCATTTCTCTGATGATTAGTGACATTGAGCATCTTTTCTTATGTCTATTGGCCTTCTGTGTGTCCTCTTTGGAGAAATATCTATTCAGATCCTTTGCTCATTTTTAAATTGAATTGTTTGGTTTTTGGTGTTGAAATGTTTCAGTTCTTCATCAATTTTGGATATTAACCCCTTATTGGTTGTATAATTCATGAATATTTTCTCCAAGTCAGTATGTGGTCTTTTTGTTTTCTTGGAACTTTCCTTTGCCATGCAAAAACTTTTTAGTTTGACACAGTTTCATTTGTTTATATTTTCTTTTGTTTCCCTTTCCTGAGGAGATATATTCAAAAAAATATTACTATGAGAAATTTCCGAGATCTTATTGTTGATGCTTTCTTCTATGATTTTTTTGGTTTGAGTCTAATATTTAACTGTTTGATACATTTGGAGTTTATTTTTGTGTATGGCATAAGGTGGTGGTATGGCTTCAGTATTTTTCATGTATCTGTCCGATTTCCCAACACCATTTATTGAATAGACTGCCTTTACCCCATTGTATGCTCTTGCCTCTTTTTTCAAATATTAATTGACCATAGAGGTGTGGGTTTATTTCTGAGGCCTCTGTTGATCTATCTGTCTGTTTTTATGCCAGTACCTTGCTGTTTTGATATGGTCTTGTAGTATTGTTTTATAGCAAATAGCATGATACATCCAACTTTGTTCTTTTTTTTCCTCAAGATTGCTGAGGTTATTTGGGGTCTTTTGAAGTTCCATAAACATTTTTGGAATATGTTCTAGTTCTGTGAAATATGCCATTGGTGCTTTGATACGAGTTGCATTGAGTCTGTAGATTGCCTTGTGTAGTGTAGACATTTTTAATGATATTAATTTCTCCTGTCCATAAACACGGTATATGCTTCTACTTACTTGTGTTTTTTCAATTTATTTCTTAAGTATCTTATAATTAGTACATATCTTTTACCTCCTTGATTAAATTCATTCCTAGGTAACAACTGTCTTTTTCTTGTTGCTCTTAAGATTCCTTCTTTGTATTTAACCTTTGACATTTTAATTTTAATTTGTCTTTGGGCTTATCGTGTTTGGGATTCCCTGTTCTTCCTGGACTTGTGTGTCTTTTTCCTTCACAAAATTAGGGAGTTTTTAGCTAATATTTTTTCAGACTGGTTCTTGATCCCTTGTTCTCTCTATTCTTTTTCTGGTGCCTCTATGATGCAGATGTTGTTAGGCTAATGTTGTCTCAGAGGACCTCTGGACTATCCTCACTTTTAAAATTCATTTTGCACCATAACTGGCACATAATAAATAGTAGATCCCCCAAAATATTGATTACTGAGCAATTTTGTGAGTGAAATAATAGGATGATGTCATGCCAAAGTTAAATGTATTGAGAAGTTCCTTTTAGGCCTTTACAACTCTGTGGTCTAGTTTGTTACTCTTTACTCCCAACTAGATAAGTTTAAGCAAATCACTGAAAACTTCAGATTTTTTTTTTTTACATTTAGAAACAAGAACCATGCTCTTTTCCTGGCTCTCTAGGAATCTTTATGAATAAGGTACATAAGTAGTATTGAGCTTCTATGAAGATACCATGCAAGAATGAAAGTGTCTACAAGATTTCCATGGCTCCACACAGCTCTGCACTCCACGTGGCTGCCTAGAGTGCTTGTGTTTTGGACCAGCGAAAGCTGCAGGTGTAAGTTCTGTGTGAGCAACTTACATGAACATCTAGAAATCACACCAAAGAATAAATTTCTCATATGTGGTCCTTAGTCTTTTCATCAGCAGTTTTAGTTTCAGCCCTGTCAGACTCAATTGATTTGACTGTTCTAAGTATAGCTTTGCAGGCAAGCTAGTTCTGGTTCAAGCAGCAATAAATCACTGATAAGCCTGAGGGAACTCAGTTTTCTTCCCAGATCCTGGTCTCAAATCATGTCTTAGAACATGCACCAAATTAGCATATTTTAGCTGACTAATGAAAAAGAGGAATATATGAGAAAGTCATTTAGCCCCTGCCCTATACCCAGTGATGAAATCTTTGCCTCTAATGACTTTCATTTGAAGCTTAAAGGGGAAAATAAATGTGAATAGAAAATACAATGACATAAAGATGGGCCATGCAAGGGAATTCCTTCTCACTATCTTCAATAGTAAAGTTATCTCTTGTTGCATGTCTGCCATTCAGAGCAGGAAAACTATACATTGCAACTTCAGGTTCAGTGACTTTTTACCTGTTGTTTACTGGAGCAGAAGACCATTTAAGAGGCTGTGCAACTGCTTCTGTTGGACATTTGTTTATGCAGACTATATAAGGGTTATTCACATCGTGAGTTACTGCTGGTAGGCTCCAAACCCCAGAAAGTTTCTGTCCTTGACCAGCTTCCTTTCTTTTCATGAATAGTAAGAGCTTAAAGAAGAGACAGATTACTTCCAACTCATTTTTATTGGAAAAAATGTTCTCAAGACAAATTTGCTAAAATCATAAAACACTTAAAAATAGTAGATAAGATTCAGGAGGTAGTTATCTCTCCTGATATGTCCCTAATCATCACTGTGATTGAGAATTGACTGTGCAAAGCCTGCATGAATCACAAAGCAAGGGAGATAATGAGGCAGACATCTTCTGTGAGTTTGCCCAGCGTAGGAGAAGCTAAAGAACACCTTTTGAATAATGGTCTCTCGTGTTCCAAGAGCTGTCACTTTCAGGACATTACCATTTCCTACTTGTAGACAGGGGCTGCTTGTTGACAATCCTTTTCCCCATTTATGCTAATCTGATGCCCCTGCCACATCATGTCCCTGTCCTTAAACAAAAGCCTCACACCTGTCCAAGGGATTCTCAATAGCTGGAGGTTGATTGTAGTAGAAAGAACTCTTCTGGTGGCATTAAATGAGAATTTGGGTCTTACTTCTGTTATTCATTATCCATGCAACATAAAATAATCCAGTTGTCTGAGATTTATTTCTTAATCTGCAAAATGGGGGACAATACTTTCTCTGCCCAGCTCATGAGGTTGTGAGCAGTAAGTGAAGCAATACTTTTTATGTGCTGTGTGGATACTCAGAGCTTTAGAATGGAAGGGATGATGAGGATGTTGGGCTAGTCAGAATGTGCTACATTCATTTCAGTGCAGGTCAGGCTGTGGATGTGCAACAGTTTTGTGCCTGTGCTTACTCACTCCTGCAATAAAGAATAACTAGCTTTTCATGAAATTGTGTTCCTTTATTTCCTTTGGGGACACAGCTAGTCTACATTTTCCATCCTTTATTGCTCTTATATGTAGCTATCTAGTAAATACTGGCCAGCAGAATGTGGATGGAAGAGATGTATTTATGGACTCGACCCTTAGCTATTTCTCAGCACAATCCTTTATTTTTTTTCATGGTGCTCTTAGAGTCTTAGTACATTTTTCATGATACTCCTTGGCCCAAAAATATCTAATAGTTCCAGTTATAAAGTGGTGAGGTGCAGACAACTTAAGAAGTATTTATGTTCTCATAACTTTATGGCATTAAAAAAATTAGTGCACATAAATTAGAAGCCAACTCATACTTTTATATCATTCTTAACCAAAATTACTTAGTAATAGGATGTGCATACTTGTTCGGTTACTGCGTAACCTCTTAAACTTGGGAATCAGATTGGACACAGCTATCCTCATCCCTTATTTCTTTCACATGCTGATTTCCATGCAGTTCTTGTTTTTTGTTTGTTTGTTTGTTTGTTTGTGTTTTTAAATCACCACACCTGAAAACAAGATTCAGAAGAGATAACATTATTAGCAACAACAACATTATGGTGACTTGTAGGGAACCACTTCTCGAGATGTGGAAATGTAGCTCAGCACCATGTGGAAAACCAGTGGGGAGTGAGTTGCATGCAGGACCATGCTCATTGAGAGGGTTTCCCATGGGAAATCAGGCCTGCATTATACCTAGGTTGCTTTGTGACTTGCTCTTGCTAACTCTCTCATCTGGAGTTCAGGCAGCAAATGCTTGCTGCATATCTTTCAAGTAACTTCCTGAAGTCTGTGCTAATTCTCCCAAGGATTGAAATGTAACCAGAAGTGTCACTCTTATCATTCCCTTGCATTTGCAACATTGTTTCCTTGTTACTCTGTAAGAAGTAATCAATAACATCCCTTCCATTACTATCTGTAAAAAGTAATTACCTAAACAAACCTAAGGATAATGAATGAAAACCTTCTTTGATGTATGCTATTAGAAAGCCAATAAAAGCTTGTCTTGAGGCAAGGGTTGGGGTGCTCTCCTCTTGAGAGAGTAGCGGTACTGTCCCTTTTCCTCCACAGGACTCGGTAGTCCATGTGAATTTATCTTGTCTCATCCATAATGCCTCAGACACAGCAGGCCGGTGTCTGTGCCAGTGACTAAAGCATTCCTCCTTTAAAAAATCGAAATAGACATCCATCCATGAACAAAAGGCCTTTGTGGATGTTGTGGGATGTAGCATCTTATGCTCAGGAGTTTGGAAGAAATCTCCCCAACCTGTGCTTCTAGTAATATGCAAATAGACCTAGGAAGGGCTGTGGAACCAGGGGAGCCAGCAAACCTGCTAAGACCACTCTGGTTAAAAGCTGGAAAAACCTGGAGATTGCTAACATGGGCAAATATACAAGCAAAAAATATATATACAAATTTTGTCACATCAGAGGTGGTGGTAAGAGTTCCTCAGCCCTGACCCCACCCCCAAAGAAACACTGTATAGGGTTGATTATCTAGAGGTGGCAACCTCACTCTCAAGGGCAAGCGTAGCAGTGAGTGAGTGTCTAGCTACCCTGATTGTGAGGTCATGGCTGGAGAGCCCATTTCTCTCCTGAAGCACCCAGAGTCCTGAGGCAAGAACTCCATGAGTCAGTGGAGAGAGGAAATTGGGGGGAAAGCAGATATGGGACATGGTTCCCTGTTGATTGCTCAGCAGGAAGTCCATCCATGAATCTCTGGGAGTACCACATCTAGGGATCTTTCCACTGCTTCTATAGGAACTCCAATACCTCGAGTGCTAAACTCACACCTCTCCCCACTCTGTGGCTGACTCTTTGTAGATGTTAACGTATATGGTGATAAGAGAGAGCTCTAGTACTTAGGTAGCATGCTCAGAAAACAGGCCAGCCTGTGGGCAAGAGAGAAACCACAAACTTGAGCTATAGTGGTATCTTCTGGAAAACAGAGAGAAGATTCCAGCAGGCAGCCTAGTGACTTGTTCCAACTAGAGAAGGCATAAATATTTAAGAATCCTGCCACAAAAAGGAGCAAGAAGAGAGAAGTACACTCAGGCAGAGACAGATAAAACCACAGATAATAGCAACACCATCAAACAAATGCCCCACTTGAAGGCAACTAGCAAGAATTTGAGGGGGTATCTAATACTTCAAATGCAAAAGCAGCAATATAAAACTACAAAAACACTAAAAATTGAGAAAACATGCTATCACAAAAAGAAAATAACAATTCTCCAACAACTGAGCTCAAAGGCACAGAATTTTGCGATCTAGCTGACGAGGAACACAAAATACCTCTTTTGAAGAAAATTCATGAGCTACAAGAAAACTCAGAAAAGACAATTTGATAAAATCTTTAAAAATACATAAAAAATACTCCTTCTTTGAAAATACTCCAAAATAGATATTTTCTGAAGAGATAGAAATCATAAAAATGAACAAAACAGAGATTCTAGAGCTGAAGAGCTCAATGAATAAAATAAAAAAAAAAGAGGGAGAGAGAGAAAGAAAAAGAAAAGAAAGCAATAGATAGCACCTGCAGTAGCAAAGAGCAAATGTAAGGTAAAATTAGTAAGTTAGATAATGGGAATTTTAAAATAACCCAGTAAAAGAAAAAAAAAGAATGAAAGACAGCAAAAAAGTCCCCTGTATGATCTATAAGATTCTATGAAAAGAACAAATATTTGAGTAATTAATATTATAGAAGGAGAAAAGGGGAGAAAAGAGCAGACCAGTTATTTAAAGAAATAATAGCTGAGAATTTCCTAAACCTGGGGAGAGAATCTGACATGAAAGTTCACAAAGCTAATAGATCACCCTATTATCTCAATGCAAAAGACCTTCTCCAGTATATATTATAATGAAACTGTCACAAATCAAAGATAAAGAATTCTAAAAGCAGCCAGGGAAAAGAGATTGTAACCTACAGAGGGATCCTCATTAGGCTATCAGAACTCATGTGTCTCAACAGAAACCCTACAGGCCAGGAGAAAGTGGAGTGATACATTACAAATGTTGAAAGAAAAAAATCATCAGTCAAGAATAGTCTATCCAACAAAGTTATCATTAAGACATAGGAAAAATACATATTTCTAGATAAACAAAACCCTATGAATTTTATTGTACTAGACCTGTGTTGCATGAAATGCTAGAAGAAGTTCAAGCTGAAATAAAAAGATGTTAATTGGTATATTAAAAGATACAAAAGTATACAACACACTGGTAAAGGAAAATATACAGTCAGACTTTGAAGACTCCAAATCAGTAACAAGATATTGTGCTAACCACTTAAGTAAAGTATATAGGTCGAAGGAAAGGAATACTAAACAACTTATAGCTACTATAATAATCTTATAAATACACAATATAAAAATAAGTAAACAACAATACAAATATAAAAAGGAGGAGCAAAGGGTGAAGCTTTTGTAGATTATTGACATAAAGTTGCTGCCAGTTTAAAATGGCTTGTTTTTCCTGTGAGGTGTCTTGTGTAAGTCTCATGGGAACCACAAGCAAAAGGCCTAGAGCAGATGCAAGAAGATAAAGAGAGGGAGATAGAGCATACCACCATGAAAATCACCAATTTTCAAAGTTAGGCAGAAACAGGTAGAGAAATAAAGAGTGGAAATACAAGACAACAAGAAAACAAGTAATAAAATCACATTAGTAAGTCTTCTTGTATTAATTATTACTCTAAAGGTAAGGAGATTGAATTCCACAATCAAAAGGCCTAAAGTGAATTAGCTAGATGGATTAAAAAGAAAAACAAGACTCACATGTATACGGCCTACAAGACACCCACTTCAGCCATAGAGACACACATAGGCTCAAAGTAAAGGGGCGGGAAAAGATATTTAATACAACTAGAAACCAAAAGAGAGTGGGAGTAGCTACACTTAAATAAAATAGATTTTAAAATAAAAATACTAACAAGAGACAAAGAAAGTCATATAATAATTAAGGGATCTATTCATCAAGAAGATATAACAATTGTAAATATATACATACCCGACATCAGAGAACCTAAATATGTTAAGCGAGTACTAACCAATGTGAAGGGAAAAATAGACAACAATACAGTAATAGTAGGAGACTTGGCAATACCCCATTTTCAGCAATGGATAGATCACCCAGACAGAAAATCAATGGGGAACAATGGACTTTAGCCGTACATTAGACCAAATGGACCTAACAGAAATCTGTAGAACATTCCATTCAACAGAAGCAGAATACAAGTTTTTCTCAAGTGCAAATGTACATATGATGGAACATAAACCAAGTTTTAGAAATTTTAATAAGATTAAAATAATAACAAGTATCTTTTATAACCACAATAATATAAAACTAGAAATCAACAACAAAAAGAGAGCCAGAAAATCTACAAATATGTAGAAATTAAACATTACACTCCTGAATGATCAATAGGTCAATGAAGAAATCCAGAGGAAAGTGAAACGTATTTTAAAACAAGTGAAAATAGAAACACTGTAAAAGCTATGAGATGCTGCAAAAGAGCTCTGAAAGTTTACAGTGATAGATGCATATAAGAAATTAGAAATATCTCACCCTGGCTGGTGTAGCTCAGTGGATTGAGCGCAGGCTGTGAACCAGGCATTGCAGGTTCGATTCCCAGTCAGGACACATGCCTAGGTTGCAGGCCATGTCCCCCAGCAACCGCACATTGATGTTTCTATCTCTCTCTCTTTCTCCCTCCCTCCCTCTCTAAAAATAAATAAATAAAATCTTTTAAAAAAATAAATTAGAAATATCTCAAAGAAATACCCTAATTTTACTTACACCTTAAAGAACCAGAAAAAGAAGAACAAACTAAGTCTGAAGTTAACAAAAGGAAAATAACAAAGATTGGATTAGAAATAAAGTAGAGACCAGAAAAACAATATAAAAAATTAACAGAACTATGAGATGTTTTTCAAAATAAACCCAAAATTTACAAATTGTTAGATAAGCTAAGAAAAAGAGAGAGAAGACTCAAAATCAGAAGTAAAAGTGGTGACATTACAATTGATCCTACAGAAATACATAGGCTCCAGACTGCTATGAATAATTACGTGCCAACAAATTAGGTAATCTAGAAGAAAATGGTAAGTTCCTAGAGACATATAACCTACCAAGAGTAAATCAGAAAGAAGTAGAAAATGTCAATAGACTAATAATAAATAATGATATTGAGTCAGTAATCAAACACCTCCTGACACAGAAAAGCCCAGGAAGAGATGGCTTCACTAATGAATTTTACCAAACATTTAAAAAAAAATAACCAATTCTCAAAATTCTCCCAAGAATTGAAGAGAAGGGAACATTTTCAAATCTACTGCACAAGGCCAGCATTACTCTGATACTAAAGTTGGATAAGGACAATACAAGAAAAAAAACTATAGACCAATATTCCTGATGAATATAGACACAAAATTTCTCCACAAAATATTAACAAACTAAATTTAACAACACATTAAAAAGATTATACCATGGCCAAGTGGGATTTATCCTTGGTGTGCAAGGATGGCTTACTATATGCAAATAAATTAATAGGACAAATTATATTAATAGGATGAAAGATAAAATTATATGATTATCTCAATAGATGCAGAAAACCTATCTAATGAAATCAAACATTCTTTCATGATTAAAACTTTGAACAAATTGGGTATAGAAGGAACATATTTCAACATAACAAAAGCAATATACAACAAACCCACAGCTAACATTATACTCAACAATTTAGAAAAATGAAAGCTTTTCCTCTAAGATCAGGATAAAGTCAAAGATGCCCACTCACACTGCTCTTATTCAACATAGTACTGCAAGTCCTAACTAGAGCATTAGGCAAGACAAAGAAATAAAAGGCATCCAAATATGAATGAGAGAAGTCAAACTGTCATTATTTGCAGTTGATATCATCTTATATATAGAGAATTATGAAACTAATAAAGTTACAGGATATGAAATCAGCATACAGAAATCAGTTTTGTCTTATACGCTAATGACAAAATATATGAAAAATAAATAAGGAAAATCATCCCACCACAACAGTATCAAAAACAATAAAATACCTAAGAATAAATTTAACTAAGGAAATAGATCTGTATAAGACCCCAATGAAACTGAAGAAAACACAAATGGAAAAATGTCTTATGTTCATGAATCAGAAGAATTAATATTGTTAAAATGTTCATACTACTCAAAGCCATCTGTAGATTCAATGCAACCCCTATCAAAATTCCAATGACATTTTTTCACAGAAATAAAAAAAATCCTAAATTGTGTATGAGACCACAAAAGACCCCAAGTAGCCAAAGCAATTATGAGAAAGAAAAGAAAGTAGGAGGCTTCATACTTTCTCATTTCAAACTATACCACAAAGCTGTTGTAATTAAAACAGTATGGCACAGCATAAAAATAGACACACATACCAGCAGAACAAAATCAAAACCCCAGAAATAACCCCCTGCATTAATATTTTACACTAAAGAATAGCATCTTCAACAAGTTATATTGCAAAAATTGAATAGCTAAATGAAGAAAACCAAAATTGGACCCTATGTTATACCACTCACAAAAATTAACTGGAAATAGATTTAAAAAACCCTTAAATATAAGACATGATCCTTTAAAACTTCTGGATGAAAACGTAGGGAATAAACTCCTTGACACTGAACTGGGTAACAATTTCTTACATATGATACCAAAAACAAAAGCAACCAATGCATCACTAAATGAGACTACATCAAACTAAAAAGCTTCTGCACAGCAAAAGAAACAATAACAAACCTATAGGTAAGAAATATTAGCAACCTATAGAATGAGAGAAAATATTTGTTGACCATATATCAGATAAAGGGTTAATATCCAAGAAATAAAAAGAACTTATACAACTCAATGACAAAAACAAAAACAGTAAAAAATTCAATAAAAATGGGAAGAGAAAGAAAAGAAATTTTTCCAGAGAAGACATCCAAATGGACAACGGGAACATGAAAAGAAAATTAAACACCACTAATCATCAGGAGAATGGAAATCAAAGAACAATGAGACTTCCATATCACCTCATACCTATTAGAATGACTATCATCAAAACGCAAGAGATAACAAGTGTTGGTGAGAATGTGAAAATAAGGGAACCATTATAATGTGTACAACCACCATGGAAAACAGTATAGAGGTTACTTATAAAAATTAAAAATAGAATTATCACATATGGTTTAGCCATTACAATTCTGGGGTATATATTGAAAACAAATAAAAACAGGAGTTCAAAGAGATATATTCATTTCCATGTTTATTGCTGCATATTCACAAAAGCAAAGATATGAAAAGAACCTAAGTAATTGTCAGTGGATGAATGAACAAAGATGTGAATATATATATTATTCCAGAAATATATATGCACACACACACACACATATATGAATATTATTCAGCCATGAGAAAGAAGGAAATCCTGCCATTTATGACAACATGGATAAGCCTTGAGGGCATTATGCTAAGTGAGATAAATCAGAGAATGACAAGTAGTGTATGATATCACTTATATGTAGAATCTAAAAACAGAGTAGAATTATGTTTACTAGGGGATGGGGCGTGGAGGAGTTGGAGGTGTGTTAAGGGTACAAAGTGGGAACTAGGAGATAAAAAAAGTCCTGGAGAGCTAATGCATAGCATAGTGATTATAGCCAACAATACTGTATTATAAACTTCAAAATAGCTAAGAGGTTAGATTTTATTATTTTTTAAGAGACTAGATTTTAATTGTTCCTAACATAAAAAAATAATTATGTGGTATGAAGGAGATGTTAGTTAATGCTATGGTGGTAATCATATTGCAATATATAGTAAACTGTAAACTTATATATGATGTTAATTATATTTTAATAAAAATAACAAAACATTATAGAAACGAGTAGCATGGTTTAGTGATAAGATTATAATTACCTTGAAGTAGTCGTTTTGTAGAGCCCAACAGATGTTGAATATTGCTGTGTGTTTGTTAAAATTTTTGAACAGCTGTGGCACCCCTGTGAACTCACAGAAGCACCCAAGGCCATGATTTAGAAACTGTGGCTTTCTTGTTTTTCTCCACTTTAAGAGAACCCTAAGGATTCAGAAGATGGAGAAGACAAGACAAGGGCTGTATCTCCGAGTCCCTATTCAAGAGGATTTAAAGAGAAACATTTAACAAGAAACTCCCATTTCAGCTTGTAGCAAGAATGAGATAAAATTTTTTGACATGCCACTGATTTTTGAGGGTTGTTTGTTGGTCAAACAACTGTTGTCTAAGGGTCAACAGTTGGTAAATGTTGACCCAAATACTCTCCAAATTCATAAAATATTACTAGAGCTACGTTTGTAAATCCAAACTTTTTTTCTGCATTGGATGGCTCTCGACCTTGGGAAATGAATGTGGGACCACTCAGTTTCTGGTCTTGGTGACTGCGTTTAGTTATGATGCCCTGGGGAAGCACAGACCCCCTTCCTCAGAGACCGGTATTCTCTGAGTCAACACAATATTTGTAAAGTAAGCAAGGGTATTCCCCAATGACCAAAATATCAACCAAAAAGCAAATGTTCTTGAAGGTTTGGGGATGTTTATTTTCCAAGAGAATAAAGTATTGTTAAAAAATAAACAGGAGAAGGTTGGTCTAGCTTCATTCATTAGCATGGATTCATACTCCAAGTAGTGAGATGTAAAATGCACCTTCACAGGAGTTGTAGTGAAGCAAATCTTACAGTCCAAGGCCCTTTTCCTGGAAGAACTGCATAGGTTGCTTGTCGATCATCAGCATTCAAACCTGGCATTCAGGCTTCAGAGGGGGGACCTTAGGGACTGTTCCCTCTGAAGTAGGTCACATTTTCAATTAGGTCTTGTTTCCTGACCTACCTAGAGAAGATGGTAGTTCAAAAGGAAGTAAACATTTCCAAGAAGGTTTCTATTTGATTATAATCATTCATAACATCTCTAAGAATTCCCTCAATTATCCCAAAGTAGCATGGAGCTGAGAGGGAGGCATTCTCCTTCTCATGAATAATTAAATGTCACCATGCTTTTGGAGACCTGCTAGCACACACATGGCTATATCATCTTGTTAGTTTAAGCGAAGTACCAAGGCTCTATGATTTCACATGTTCAGCCTAGATCATTCCCTTGTCACCTCTGTATTGACTTTCCTCATGCCCACACTTCTTATCCACTGAACAGAGATAACACACTGCTGTTGTGGATGGAAGAATCAGGAATGGAGCTTCCTTGGCCCCATGAATTTCAGAAAATATTCCAGAGATTGTGTGGTTCTCTGAAGGTGTTTTCATGAAAAGTGGTTTGAGAAGCCCATCTGTCATAGACCCAAGTGCACGTCTCTGAAATCTGTCTTCCCTATGAATATCTCTGAAGAGAAAATTTGCACTTTACTTTTTGATTTTTCAGCTTCACTGAGATATAGTTCACAAATAAAATTATAAGATAATTAAAGTGTACATAATGGTGGTTTGATATCTGATTTTTTACCCTCACCCATAGACATTTTTTATTGCTTTTAGAGAGAGAGGAAAGGAGAGAGGAGAGAGAGAGGGAGAGAGGAGAGAGAGGAGAGAGAGGAGAGAGAGAGAGAGAGAGAGAGGAGAGAGAGAGAGAGACATTGGTGCAAGAGAAACACATCCATGGGTTGCCTTATTGTACATGCCCTGACCATGGTTCAAACCTGCAACCTGGGTATGTGTCCTGACTGGAAATCAAACCTGCAAACTTTCAATCTAGAGGATAATGCTCTAACCAACTAGGCCTCACCAGCCAGGGAAATATCTGATTTATTTTATGTCAAAAAATCAAACTGATTTTTTTGGTGTTTTTTGAAAGGGTTAGTATTTTATTGTTAATCTATTTGGGGTTAATTCCATTATATTAATTATTGCTACATGACAAATTACTTCAGAATTTAGTATCTCAAAATGACACCACTGCCTTCTGGCAACTCCTTGAGGGGCTATTGGGGACAGGGGTGGAGGGTTGGGAGGGCGGGACTAGTGGTATCAGTCTGGCTTGGGGGAAGGTAGAGCAGGAGGCCCTTGACTGAGAGCCACACATTTAGTCTGTCTTGGATTCTTCCCTGGCTTCCTGGGGTGTCTGTGTTCAGCAGGGTGGGGCTACCAGGAGTTGGGAAGGTGAGGATCCTGGGAACCCTGAGGGTGGGTCTAGCAGATCTCAGGAAAGTAGGGGAATGGCCCCCACCCCAAACCTGCAGAGCTCAGTCACAGACACCCCTGAGTCTGTCCAGACTTTGATATCCTGGCTCAGTTAGCTGACTCCTCAGCAGGGAATGAACTCCACGGGGTGGGACAACAGAGAGACCAGGCTGATGCCATAAGGAGAAGAGTGCTTCACTCAAGAAGGATGGTGTCTGAGGTGTGGTAGAGGGACTCAACACAGAGGTCCTGGCAGCTGTCCCCTCAGCTCTCTTCTTAGAGCCACAAACCCCAGGCTCTTCACGTAACTCCAGTTTACTCCACCTTCCCTTTGTGGGAGCTCTAGTGAGTGATTACAAGTAAGATTTTGTGCACTGGCTCTTTAAGAGGGCACCTGTGTCTCTAGTAGCCTCTTGTCTGTCCCTACCAACAGAATCCTCCCTGACTTTCATAACATGGGAATCCTCCCATGTTATCTGGGTGCCTCTTCCTGGCTCTGGTGCTCTTGGCTGGGGAGCCTGGCATGGGTTTGAGATCCCACACACCTCAGGGAAACATTGCAGCTGAGATATGCCCCCAGAATCTCAGCTGCTGCCTAGGATCCCCACCATGCTTAGCTTGCACATCTGGTAGAATCTGAAACAGACTGAGTTGTGTGGCTCTAGTATGGTGGCCATTTTCCCCTCACACGTCCAACTGGTGCAGAGCCTTGTCTTCACAAGGCCAAATCTTGGTCTGTTTGGGCCTGATAAACTATGCTGGTTTCACCTGATAACTCCCAGAGACCCCCCTCCCTACCACAAAAGTCTGCAGGCATCCAGTGGGGGAGGCAGCTAGATTTAGTAAATCCTAAGACTTTTCTGAGTGGCCTCAGACCCAGAGCTGAAACTGAGTTTGAACTTGTATCAGTCTGCTGATCACAACTTGTGCCTACCTGGCCACTAAATGAGAAGTTACCTTATGTGACTCAAGCATTGAGTACAACAGAGGCTCTTTCAGAGACTGAGGCAAAAGGCAGCCTTCAGGTGGGTGCAGATGCAGGATGATCTGGAACAAATATTTCAAAAATTTATATGGAACCACTAAATAGCCCAAATAGCCAAAGAAATCTTGAATAAGAAGACCAAAGTTGGAGGAAATCATGCTTCCTGATATCAAGTTTACTACAAGGTCACAGTAATCGAAATAGAATGGTACTAGCATAAAAATAGACACAGAGATCAATGAAACAGAATAGAGGTCCCAGAAATGAACCCTCAGCTTTATAGTTGATTAATATGTGACAAAGGAGGCAAGGACACACAATGGGGTAAAACATTCTTTTCAATAAATGGTGTGGGGAAGACTGGACAGATACATGCAAAAAAATGGAACTAGACTATCTCCTTATATCATACACCAGAATGAACTCAAAATAGATTAAAAACTTAAATGTAAGACTCAAAATCATAAAAATCCTAGAAGAAAACATAGATAGCAAAATCTTGAAAATTTCTCATAGGAATATTTTTTTCTGATATATAGCCTTGGGCAAAGAAAACAAAAGAAAATAATAAAAAATGGGAACACATCAAACTGCTGAGAGCCACCAGAGTTGAGGGGGTTTGGTGTTGGGTGAGAAGGGTGAAGATATTAAGCAAAGGGAAAAAAGGAAGGCTCATGGACATAGACAACAATAGGATTGTCAGAGGGAGCAGGAGGTGGCAGAATGTAGAGGAGGTTAAGGTGGGATTAAATGGTGAGGGAAGAAGACTTGACTGTGGTGTGGTCAAAACAATATTATATAAAGACAGTGGGTTGTATAATTGTATATCTGAAACCTATATAATTTTATTAATCAATAATTCACCTCCAATAAATTCAACAAAAAATAAGTAAAGGTTTTTCACAGAAAAGGGGAACTATCAACAAAATAAAATGACAACCCACTGCACAGAAGAACATATTCACCAATGATACATCCCGTAAGGGGTTAATATCCAAAATTTATAAAGAAGTTGTACAACTCAACACCAAAAGCAAAACAATACAATACAATAAAAAAATGGACAATGGACCTGAATAGACACTTCTCCAAAGAGGACATGCAGATGACCAATAGGCATCTGAAGGTACACCTGACATTGCTAATCATCAGAGAGATGAAAATTAACATCACAATGAAATTTTACCTAACACCTGTCAGAATGGCCATCATAAATGGCCAACAAAAAACAAGCTTAAGCTAGGATGTGAAGAAATGAGAATCCTCGCTCGCTGTTGTTGGGAATGAAGATTAGTATGGCCACTGTAAGAAAACAGTATGGAATTTCCTCAAAAAATTAAAAATGTAACTGTCTTATGACCCAGAGATTTCACTTCTGGGAATATATTTAAAAAACCCTAAAACACTAATTTGAAAGAATATATGAACCCTTATGTTCATTTTAGTTTTATTTACAATGGCCAAATTGTAATCAGTTAAAGTGTCCATCAGTAGATGAGTGGATAAAAAAAAGCTTTTGTATGTTTACACAAAGGAATACTACTCAGCTGTAAAAAAGGAAGAATATCTTACCTTTTTGTGGCAGCATGGGTGGATCTGTATAGTATCATGCAAAGTGAAATAAGCCAGTCAGAGAAAGACAAATACCATATGATTTTACTTACATGAGGAATCTAATGAACAAAATAAACTAATAAACAAGATAGAAGCAGACTTATAGATACAGAGACCAGAGTGATAGCTCTCAGAGGGACAGGGATTGGGGCCTTAGTGAAAAAGATACAGGGAGTAAGCAATGAAATGAAAACCATAGACAATAACAGTATGGTAATTTCCAGAGGGATATGGGGGTTGGGGAGGCAGGACAGGGTAAATGTAGGATAAATGGTAATGGAAGAAGAGTTAACTTTGGGTGGAGAAAACACAATACAATATACAGATGATTTATTGTAGAATTGTACACTTAAAATCTATATAATTTTATTTATCAATGTCAGCCAATAAATTCAAAAAATTTTAAAAAGTAAAAGCAGTTGGCTGATTCTGAGGCTAAAATATGATTAAGGAGGGGGTAGTATCTAAAGTATCATATGGGTATCAGAGTCTATCAGAAATATTTAAATGGAAATTAGATTGTTTTTATTCTGTTCCTGGACAGTTGGGTTACCATAGTTACTTTATATTGTCTTTCAATTGCCGATTTATAACAGATAAATTGGATGAACATATATTCTTATTCTTCATAGCACATTATGCACTCGGCGGATATCTGGTCCCACTGACCTTCAATGTCATGGTGTCCTACCCTTGAAAATGCTTTCCTACATGGCAAAAGGCACTTTACAGATGTAATTAAGTTACTAATCAATTGACCTTCAGATGTAAAATTATTCTGAATTATCTAGTTAGGCCAAATGTAGTCACATGAGCCCTTGAAAGCAGAATTTTTTCCCAGCTCAGAGCAGCAGAGGTCAGAAAGATTTGAAAGAGGATTTGATAAGTTGTTACTGGCTTAAAGATGTAGGAGTCCACATGAAAATTGTGAGAAGGAACTGAATTCTGCTGACAACCAGTGAACTTGGGAAAAGATCCTAAGCCCCACGTGTAAACAAGTCGACACCTTCATTTAAGCATTATGAGATCCTTAGCAAAGAATCCAGCCACACTGGGCAGCACTTCTGACCTACAGACACTGAGGTAATAAATTTGGGTAGTTTGTGGTAATTTGTTATGGCAACAAGAGAAAACTAATACACATCACGAAGTTCTTTTGGATCAGAGATTTGGATTGGGAGTATTGTCTCTCCGTTTGATGAGGACGTTGATGAATATAGGAGTTGGTGGAGGTGGAAACAAGTGGATACTTTTCTACTTTCTTTTCTCTCCACTAAAATTCAGTAAACGTTTATTGAGCACTTACAGTGTGGAACACTTCCCATACTTCCTGTCATTTAGTGCTCATAATTACCTCTAAATAAGAAATGGAGAGTCTGAGAGTCTAGATGATTTGTCCCAGTTTTCACCACTAAAATTTGTGAGATTTGAACTCAGACCTTCTGACTATAGGTTCATGGCTGTTTCCTTTATTACACTGGGCCAATTCTGGATCCATGAGGGTAACCTAAATATTAGTTGGCAGTCATGATTATTGTTAGAATGTTGCAAAAAGGAATTAAGAGATTTTTATTTTGATGGGGTGTCATAAATGCACAATCAAAGATTCTGAGATTCTTCAACTTGTTTGAAAATCTGGCTTTCTGTCCACAGTTAGAAGCTAAGCAAAAACCAGAATTCTCACTTCTCAGTTGCTAGCTTCCAACTATTATTTCCATGACAACATATCATATTTGTGAAAATGAACTAAGTGCCTTAATATCAATTCCACTCAATGGCTGGAACTGCCCATGTTTCAATCTAGTTTATATCTATTTCCAGGGGAAAGGATAGCAGAGCTGGCACCACAGAGCCACAGACTTGAAAGAAAAGGAGCTTATTTCATCTCAGTGGTCTATTGCTGGCCAAGTATGGGAATCATTGCTTTCTAATTGTCATTTAATTTTAGGCAAAGACACAAAAGAAAAGGTATCTATGAATTCTGCTTCAGAGGATAATTAAAAGAAACCTATTTGCTTTTTTTGTTATTGTCAGTCATTGTTATTGGTCAGCATTATTTACTCATTGTTATAAATAGCAAAGACCAATTTATGTGCTCTACACAATAGACACTATGAGTTTTTTTAAAAATGGAATAATTACCATTGCCCAAATAGATCAAAGAAGACTTCAAAGAGTAGGGAAACGAGAGGTTTCTCTACTAGTGATCTTATAAATATTACCAAAGATACACATACTGTAAACAGGCTCTCTACCCTCTGTGGCTCCTTTCCTACAGAGAATTACATCACTCCAGAGCCACAGCATGAGGGCTAATTAGACAACATGTCTAGAAGGCTTAAGATGCTTCAATGGACTTTCTCTTAAGAAGACTTTAAACAAATACTGTGTCATTATAAGACCATTACAACATCTTGGGTGGGCTTTGGCTTTCTGCCCAGAGTTTGGAGGTTGAGACAATCAGCAGTGTGATTACACTGCTCTGTGGTCCATTGGTTCATGAGGCTGTTGAAGCTTTCATTATAACCACCAGTCAGCAGCAACTCTCAGGTGCCCACTGTGTACAGAGCACTGATCACTATGGGGAGCATCAGAGCAAAGAGAAGGCACTACTTTTGCTTCTTAAAGAGTATTAAATTTATTGGGATAGTCAGGAGCACACACATGAAAATGTGTAAGAAAATTAATGAGAGAAGCAATTGTTCTACCACACCAAAAACAACACAAAAACCAACTTAAAACTGTTACCATAGGTAGTTAGCTAGTTATTAATAAAGGAAGAAAGCAAAGGGAATCAGACAGTGTTAAGCATAATAAACTGAGGAGCATAAGCTTGCTTAGCCAGGAA